>PVHX01012615.1:0-58351 GCA_004024805.1 Geosciurus inauris
CTTAGCACTTTCACAATTTAAATTATGTTATCTATCTATAAAGAATAAAGTTATTGTCTAGATAAAATTTATCTATAGCCACATAAAATAAAAACATAAAAACTGCATATTTATCAACTTAAAGACATCAAAATATTTATTTACATTATGTCCATTTTCTTTTTTTTTTTTAACTTTATTTTATTTATTTTTATGTGGTGCTGAGGATCGAACCTAGTGCCTCACGCATGCTAGGCAAGCGCTCTACCACTGAGCTACAGCCCCAGCCCCCGTTATGTCCATTTTGAATGCCACCTCTGCCCTCTCACACAGTCTAAAAAAAGTCAGTCTACTTCTGTAACTTCTACTTCTTGTACAGATAAAACATCAATTTCATTTTGGACTTAAAGCAAACAGGGTCCTTATGTTGGTAGAGCGTACTGTAGCTTTGCTATTCTAGCAATCTGTGACCTATAAATAATGCAAGACCTATTTCTTCTCTAAATGACTTTCTTGCATCATGAGCCTTGATACCAAAAGGGGAAAAAAAAAAAAAAGGAAGAAAGAAAATAGAAAAAAGAGGAAGGAAAAAATAAAAGAAAAAATTACCCTGCAGTCATGAAATTCAATTTATTTCTTATTCCCCAATTGAATTAAGGATTATGATTGTTCTATCTTTTGTAGTCTACCACAAGCTAACTTTGGAATAGTTAGCCATTTTATTTATCAAAGCAAAGCAAATATAAATCACAACCAACCTAAAAAGTTCTTGTGTTTTGTTTTAGAAGTAAGAACAGGGTAAAAAAAAAAAAATGATAGGTTTCTATGTGACCCCTAACCCTTGAACCACAACCTCCTGCCACGAACACATTCAGTACCTCATTTAATCTCTCCTCTCTGCTATGGCATAGTGCTGAGAAAAGGAAACGGAAAAAATAATCTGGGGACTTCATCAATTTTTCATGAATTTTCATTTAGGCCAGAACCCCTCTTCCCCTGGTCGATAGATCAAGCTGCTGTCATATATTTACCACCTGGGGCTACAGCTGCTATCTCTAGAGGCTGTCACTGATTCAGGCTGTATCCAGGGCAGCCGCACTCCTGTGAGGGCCCCTTGTGTTCCTGCTCCACACACCAGAGCACTTGTTTGGAGCTGAAACTCTATCTGCCCCAGCCAGGCCATGGCTTTCCTGGTGGTCCCATCAGAACACTGCATATTAACTTCTTCAGTGCCAGGCCCCTTGCTTGTGGCCCCTGCAACTCCTGTTTTCTAACTATTTAAATATTAATTTTTGCCTAAAGATCTTTCTTGAGTTCAAGTGACTTGAAAACACTTTCTGAAACCAAGGGGAAAAAAGCAATAAAGAGGTAAGCAATTCAAGTTTTTATTGCTATGATTAATCTGAATACTATTTTTCTTCATTGTATTGTTCCATTATATAAAATTAACTATATATTAAAGAAAAAAAAAAGAAAAGTGCATAAATATGGTACAGGAAAGAACAGGCTGATTTTCATAGGACCAATCAAGACAATGAAATTTCACATTTCATACTACAGCAAAACTCGATATTTTTATAATTAGAAAGGAAACCACAGTGAAGCAAAAGGAGTCACACATTTTCCACAGTATTTTAAAAATATTTTTATTAGTTGTTGATGAACCTTTATTTTACTTGTTTATATGTGGTGCTGAGAATCGAACCCAGTGCCTCATACACTACCACTGAGCCACAACCTCAGCCCAGTATTTTTTTAATCAATAATCAATGCACAGTAAAAGCTACGACAAGGTTTGTCTGCTCATAATGGTACACTCTTAACCTCATGCATACACTTAAATCAAGGGTTCTTATCTGAAGTACCCCAGGGGAAATTTTACAATATCTGCCAACATTTCGGGTTGTCCCAAGTGTGGCTGGGGAAAACATCTTACTAGCATCTTATGGACAAAGGGCAAAGATGCATCTAAACATTCTACAATGTAGAACACAAGGTCCAGCAATACAAAGCTATCCAAATTCTAAAGGCCATTGCAAATGTTGAGATATGCTAGTTTCTCTGGAGTTGCATCCTTGAAAGAATAGACATCATTTGCTACTCTAACTCCACCACCAACTCCTCCTTCAATGCTGTGATCTGTCTCCAGTGCTAGAGTGCACAGGTGCTTTCTTGGAACTTGGTATAGTCTACCGAGCACTTTCTTAAAAGTATTTGGATTTTTCTTGTCATTTCATTGCCCATTTCCTATCACTTTAATACCTCTTCTGAGCCTGAGTCTCCTGCACTGGTACTTTTCTTTGCCCACCAGTAAATACAGGTGTTCCAAGCAGTGATGTCCAACTTCATCAACTGTTCCCCCTACATATAGCTTGCCTGAAAATTCACGTTGACTTTTCCCACTCCAATGTCTTCAACCTCTACCTGGGAAAGACTTCTCCTCTCAATTCCAGAATATTGTTCTTTATTGAAAAATGAGAACTTTTCACCTTGACATCTCCTTGGCATGCAAAACCATACAGCCAAAGTTGACCACCATCCCTTGTCTCCACCGGTTATCATGTCCTGTCCCTATGGATAATAGCACTACATATTCAGACAGTCAGCAGAAACAAATATCTGGAAATCACTCTCTGCCTTCCCAAAAAGTTATATGACTTATATTAAAGTTATATGACTTATAATTCCTAAATGTGTTTTAAGCATTTCCTCCTTTCAGTTTTCACTGTTTTCAGTTTAAAGTCTAAGATCAACTCTTCCCTGAATCCTTTGACAGCTGCTTAACTCCTCCAGGACTTTAGTCATCACTCCTTTAATATAATCATCAATTAGCTTTTAAAGACGCTCCATGCACATAACCAAAATTCTGCATTTTATGATCAGCTTATGCCTACCTTTCCAACTCTTTGTGCTCACCAACCTAACATCAAGCTCCCTGCAGTTTTCCAAAAACCCAGTGTTTTTTTTATGCTTCTCTTTTATCTATCAAGATGATCTTGCATTTCAGGTTACATCCCAGACATTCTCATCTGACCTTCAAATCAGAGCTCAAGTAATATATTCTCTTAAAATCTTTTTCTTGGGCTGGGGTTGTAGCTCAGTGGGGAAGCACTTGCCTAGCATGCGTGAGGCACTAGGTTCAATCCTCAGCACCACATACAAATAATAAATGAATAAAATAAAGATCCATCAACAACTAAAAAAATATTTTAAAAAAAAGAATCTTTCTTTTTTTTTTTTTTTTTTAATGTCTGTAGGTATCAGCCAGAATCTTGTCTTAAAATAATTCACCTAGAAAGAATTAAATATTTTCTTCTCTGGGTTCCCATACTATTTTTACTTGCCTCTATAATGGGCTTTATTGTTTGTTCATTTAATTGATTGTAATGATATATTTACATGTTCATCATTCCAAGTAGATTACGTGCTCTTTAAGAATAGATTGGAATATCTCTTCTTCTTTATTATATTCCAACACCTCTTTTAGAGATTATCCACATGCCATTAACAGATGAGAACCTGAGTGCACCATGACTGAGCATTTAGTGGAGTGGTACAAAATATAAAAGCAAAACATTGATATGACCTTCAGCTAGTCCTCTATCATTTTATAATGATACAATTAGTTACCAATAGGTATCAAAAAATCACAATGCCTTGACCCAAATTTCCATATTAATATGTTTTATTAACTACATGAGAAAAGAGAGAAAAGACTGATGAGCTAATGGAAAGCACTGAGCAACATATAAATGAATATTATTTGATCTTGTGTTGCCTCCAATGGCATGAACTGACATGGCATTAGAAGAAAGAATTTTATTCATGAACTAAATCCAATTTGGAAGGCTTCTTGTTTCCTCTGTAGATCATAAGTCATTCAAGCATTTCTACAGTTCATTTATTTCAAAATAAAAAACGCTACTGTCAAGTTACATGAAAAAGAATCATGGTTTAAATTTTTTCTCCTAAAACAGTTTGATTCATTATTAATGATGCAATTAGGAAAGACAGTAATCTTTTCAGATGAAATAAAAATAAAACATGCATGTGTGTTGGGGGCACTTTTAATAAAGCTAAGACTCGGGGGAAATAAAAAAAAAGTCTGCAAGTGCCCAAGAGTAAGACAGTTAGTTTAGATAAACCTTAATTTGGGGAAGTAAAATTGGGTAAGGATTTAAAACAATTATTTGCTGCTGAGTAGATGAAAGAAAAAATGTTTAAAAAAACTTCTTAATTTTCACTTATGTAAAATAGGTTAAACGCCACTGACAGTATTTTCTCTCATATAGCAAAATCCCCTCAATTTAAAAACTGAAGATTCAGGACCTGGTCTTAGATTTCCCATTAGCTTATAGTTTGCATCTTGCTCATTGAGTCATCATAGACTTCATTTTCTTTACCTACAAAATGGGAGAATAATGTCTGTCATATTTACCATAAAGGGGTCAGCAGAGGAAAGATATCAATAAAATTTTACGTTGAAATGTTTTAATAAGTTTGAAAAGTTCCAGAAATGACAAGATAAAAATGGAGCTAGAAGTGGTGGCACATACCTGGAACACCAGCTACTTGGGAGGCTGAGATAGGAGGATCACAAGATTGAGGCTAACCTGGGCAACTTATCAAGATCTGATCTCAAAATAAAAGGGATGAGGATATAGCTCAGTGGCAGACCAAACCCTGGGTTTAATCCTAAGTATTACCAAAATAGTTACCAATTGAAAAGTTAGAAGTATTGTATTCTTGAGGTTTTATTCATATACTTCACTAAAACTACCTTCGCGTGTATATCTCACTAAACGACATGGATTTTTTGTTATCAGTTTTTGAAAAAATACCAGATGTCCAATGTAAAATGACATTGCTAGTTAAGATATATTGTTCATATCTCAATGTTTTTCATGCAAAATAAACTAGGTCTTGGAATTTGTGGAGTTTTTCCAATGGGAGTGACACACTTTAAGCATCAGTGGGTTTTATGGTAGAAACTATAAATCAGAGGACTGGAGGCTCATGAACAATAGCTTTCACTGGGACAGCAGAATAAGAAATAGTAAGATTTTCTTTACCAAAAGATGCTTTCATGTGTAAATACAATGCTACATTTTTTTAAAAAGAATTTGAATACACTTATATAGAACCTTTGTAATCCAATGGGATACCATGGAGCATATGATTGATCACTATTACTAACTTTAATTAAAGACATTGAACCTGGAGCTAATTGTCAGCAACCAGCCCAGTTCTACCAAAAAAAAAAAAAAAAAAAGGTATCCTTCAATTGTCTTCCCTTCTGAAGACCTACTTTAAGATCAGAAAGTTAAAGAGTACCACATTCTTTAGGAAAAGTCATTGCCATCTTTTTCACAATTCATTCTACATAAAATTATTCCTAAGAATAGATAGCTTGCTAATAAAATTGTATGGTTATGTTTAAATTAAGATCTCAAATCCTTGCCTGCAAACCAGACAAAAAAGGCTATCACAAATTCTAATTTGTTTTAGAAAACAACCCATGAAGTTAGTGGATCCACAGAGCCAATGTTCAAATAGATGCAAAACATTGATATCTTCATTTACCACTGCTATTTGGGCTATCTAATGAATATACACATGCATTTTAAAATGTCACAGGCAGGCAAGTCCTTAGCTATTGCTGATTATAAAGATTGAGTAAAACTGGGAGATTCTCCAACATGTGAACATTTGTTCCCCATAGAAAGTATATCTTCTCTTCCATGAATTTTAATACAAAAAAAAAAGTGTAATTGCTGTTGTTGGGCTAATTTCCATTCTATTCCTAGGGTAATGATTCTAGAATTCCCCCTTGGAATTAAACAAATGAAGATAATCCAGGGAATAAAAGAACATTCTGCTTTTAAAGTTATCTATCAGTTGTTTATCAGTTTATATATCATATATGCACATGTATATACAGATATGTGTGTGTATACACACACACACACACACACACACACACATATGCACAAATAATATACATGTACCAGAAACAGGTACGATATTGAATTAATACCTTGAATTAGATGTCATGTCATACTGTAACCTTTTTACAATAGGCAATTTTAATACTTGATTACATACCCCATTAACAATGCAAATTTTAAATATGGGAAGTATCATGTAAATTTTAAATATGGGAAGTATCATTTCTTTAATATAAGAAAATCTCCACGTTGATCTAATGTCAACAAATGTGTTGCAATACCTCTGACATTATTTCAACCAGATTTTTTGGAGAAGCCAAAAGTAAAATTACGTACTACATTGATTCTTTGAAAGTATTAAGCATCTATGAGAAACAATCAAAAGTTTCTAAAAAGAAAGTCAATGTGCATATGAGGTTCATTATGTTTACTTACATGCCACTTCCAGAGATGCGTTTCTACTCACTGCTTCTCCAAGATAGTTCCTTGCAACACAGACGTAGCTCCCTTCATCAGGTTTACTTCGGCGCCCATGCACGATGCGCAAGAAGAATAAGGATCCGCTGGGCAGAAGCATCCTGTGGGATCGGGGATCATCCTTGTCGGTCTCCACCCGCTCACCATCCTTGTACCATTCAATGGTGGGCGTTGGTCGGCCCTCCGCCTTACAGTTCAGAGTGGTGGGCTCTCCCTTAGAGACAATGACATCCGAAGGGTGCTCCACGATCCGTGGGGGGAAGTCTTCCTGGCGGAGTCGAGATCCTACAAACATGACAGAACAAAGATGAGCTTTAACATGTCCTTATCTGTACAGCCTTTTTCTCTTAGGTTCATGATGATGATGTTGAATTTTACCATTATTTAGTTGAATAACTGAATACTATTGCTTTATGTATGTTTCCCACATTTGATTTTTATGTAGTTCATAAGTCATCCCAACTCTTTTGTAGAATGAAGCAACATAGCAATAAATTAATGTTTATTCTAATAAGTTCCATTTCCATGAATCTTGACAAGAAAAGTAAAAGAGAGCAAAAGATTTTCTTTTGGGAACCAACATATTAAAACATATAAACATATGAACATTAAAACATATAAACATATAAAACTAATTTCCTGTCCAAAGTACTCACTGAGTAAGAAAGGTAAGTAGGAAGTGCTTGGAAGACGAGAGTTACCACTTCATGGGCTGACACTGTATTATCACACTTCAACACAAAAGAGAACAGTGAATTATGAACAATGTAACAAACATAACACATGAGGAAACAGTTTCAGAAGTGGCATCAGTTGCCCCTGGATGTAGATGAAATGCACAGAAGAGGCAGCACATGTACCCAGGTGTGTCTGTCTAAGGAACTCAAGTGTAAGTTGCCATATTAAAATGAAATGTATTCTATGGTGGTTCAAGAATGCATGATAAATAAATAAATGAAATAAAAATAAATAAAATAAAACAAATAAATGAAATAAATAAATGAATGAAATAAGGTCCATCAATAACTAAAAAAAAATTAAAAAAAAAGAATGCATGATAGAAAAAAAAATGTGTTAACCCTAACTGAAGCATAGTAAGAGGCCTCTTCCCCAAAAGGTGGCAGAATGAAAATGTGTCAACTGAGGGAAGAAGATGTACATAGTAAAGAAATAAACCATGAGCAAAGGGCAGATCAAGGAGATTATGCATATATTGCATTTCATAATCAGGGAGCAAGTTAATGCGGCTGGTGAAGGTCCAAGTAGTGTTGAGTATGAGACAAAAGGGCATCACTATCATGTTAAAGAGTGTGCCTTTTTTCCTATGTGGCTAACAAGTTGTGAAGGGGCAATGATGGGACTTTCTGTATTAGAAAGACACTTTTACTTGCAGTATAATAGATGGATAGCAATGGAGGCAAAAAGACCAAAGATTTCATCAAATAAAACAATAAAAAGAATCTAACCTTTAGAAATGTTGTACTTAGAAAAAGGGAGGCAGTTATAAAGCATATTAAAATATAATACCTGACAGAATTTTGGATGTTATCATATAATAAGAAAAATTGATAGGTATTACTGTAGTCTGAATACGCTATGACCCCAAGGTCCTTGTTTCGGAAACTTGGTTCATGGTACGGCATTTTTAAGAAGGGGTAGATGGTTAAGAAGTGGGCCATACAGGCAGGTAGTTAGGTCATTGATATCCTACCCAATGTGAGTACCAACTTTGGAAGGAATTACTGCTGGACTTGTAGAGTAAGCTAGTTCTTACAAGAGTGAGCTGTTTTTAAAAGAGTAAGCCTGCCTCTGAAAGGCTCTAGCTTCATCTTGCCACATAATCTGTCTCTTACAAGTGCACCCACAATGACGACATCCATCATGTTGTGATGCAGCCAGAGGCACCCATTCGAACCAGTGGACGCAGGCACTATGCTCCTGGACTTCCAAAACTGTGACCTATGCAAATCTCTTGATTCTATAAAGTATATAGCCACCAGTACTTTGTTAGAGCAAAAGAAAATACAGTAACATAGGTACCAATGACTTCCTTCTGATATCAATGAAAGTTGAGCCACTAAGGGTTAAAATAAATAGAAACAAAAGCACATATTGTACTTAAAATTTTTGTATAGTGTGATGTTTTGGACACTTCTAATTTCTAAGATATTAATAATCATTATTTGTGGTAGTGTTCTATAGCTTCTGCAAATAAATTAAACTGAGATGCTAAAAGGAAAACCTATGTGTGGGGACATAATGATGACCTAAATAAGAGTTTCTTAAAAACTTGTTCATATAATTTTCCATACATTCACCTAATATGAGCACATTTTTGCTCAAAAACAGAAGTAATATTTACTCTTCAATGTAATCTCAGTTCACTTTTAATACGAATTGGAAACGCATATTTTAAGTTAATAAAGGGAATTTAATTTCATGAATGAAAATTCATTCAGGTACATGAATGAACCTGTTCTTGTCTGAATAAAATTAACGTTTAATGTTTGTTGACTATCATTTTTTATCTTATCAGATCCAGAAAAAAGCATATACATATTAAGTGTTAGTATATAAAGCAAGAGAGTATTTACAGTTGACAGGCAAGAATTTTAATATAAAACTGAAGGGAAGCACATGGATAAGTAAATGTAATATGTATCCTAATAATGAAGGTTATATATCCACAAATATTGGGTCTTAAAAATCCAACAAGGAAGTTACAAAATACACAAAGTAACAATTATTTTTTTTAATTATCAAAAAAAATCCCAAAGACTTTAAATATGCATGACTAATCATATTTTGCAAACCAATAACATATTCTCAAATGGAAAGCTCTGGACACATAACCATAAAATCTGATTCTAAAATGCATTAATAGCTGCATGTCACTCTTCATTTAACAAGCAATATGGCAGGCAATAGTCACCTTGTTTAATATCTTCCTCATTCTTCTCTAATTTCCCATATGCAACCATCTATATTCTTCCTACTGTAAGATAAAGTTTTATTGACAAAAGTAAGCAACTGAATGCTACTGGGACGCTCTTTTGTTTTTTTCTTTTTAATCAAATAGTTTCCTGCTATACAAGGCAGTCAGACTGGAGAAGGCCTGAAAAGGACATGAAATACACATGTTGTATTAAATAAAATGTAAAAATAAAAAGAGAAAATATCTAAATTCTTCAGTAATAGAATTAAGAACCCAGCATATCCAATAAGCACACAGAAGAGTTTACTCATTTATCATTAGCACATAGTTAAACTATGTTACATACAGATGTAATGTCACTTCAGGATATTCCAATAGTAATTTATTCCCATTATAAACACTTTAAAAGGCCACCTACCTACCACCTATATGTAAAAAGTAAAACTATCTAGCAATTGGAAGAAATTATAGAAGCAAATTTTCATGTCCTTGGGTTAACTGAAGCTTTCTTGGATTAAAAAAAAAAGCATCAGCAACAGAAATAAAACTAGACAAACTGGACTTCATAAAATTAAAAATGAATTGTGCTTAAAAGAATAAATCAAAAAATGAAAGCAAACTCATAGAATCAGAATAAAAATGAACAAGTCATATAACTGGTAAGAAACATATCTTAAATATATAAATAATAATTCAAAAATAATAAATTACCAAAATTTCAAAATGGACAAGTGGTTTTAAATTTTAAAAGAAGTTAGAAAAATAGCCAGTAAGCACACAAAAAGATGTAGGTCATCATTAATGATTAGGAAAATGCAAATAAAAATCACAATAAGATATACTTCACACCCACTAGTTGACTATTTTTTTAAAGTTAAAATAAACAAGTGTTGTCTGAAATGAGGAAAAACTCGAGAGACTCATATATTACTGATGGGAATTACTGATGGGAATATATTACTGATTAAGCCATTTTGGGAAACAATCTGGAAGTTTCTCAAAACAACAAACTTGTAGTGACCATATGACCCAGTAATTCTACTCTTAGGTATATACCCAAGAGGAATGAAATCACGTGCCTACCACAAAACTTGTACATGAATGTGCAAAGCAGCATTATTTATAATAGTCCAAAAAAGCAGAAAAAATCCAAATGTCCATCAATGACTACATGATGATGGATAAATACAATGTGTTGTATCCATATAATAGAATATTATACAGCAATAAAAATGAATAAGTACTGACATTATGCTGCCGCATGAATTAACTTTGAAAATATAAGTGAAAGAAGCTAATCACAAAAAAGTATATGTAGGGGGCTGGGATTGTAGCTCAGTGGTAGAGTGCTTGCCTCTCAAGCTTGAGGCCCTGAGTTCGATCCTCAGCACCACATACAAAGCAATAAAATAAAGACATTGTGTCCATCTACAACTAAAAAAAAATTTTTTTAAAAAGTATATGTAGTACAATTCCATCTGTTCAAAATGTCCAGAATAAGAAAATTTATAGAGATAAGAAGCAGATTAGCAGATGCCTAGAGTGAGGGGATGGGAGTGGAATCGGGGGGGAAGAAGGAATTACTGCTAAGGGGGATGGGTTTGTTTGGAGGGTGATCAAACTGCACTAAAGCTGAGCATGGTGATGATTGTACAACTCTATGAATATAATAAAACTTGCACTGTACACTTGCAGTGGGTGTGTTACAACATATAAATTATTTATCAAAAAAGCAGTTTAAAAACAGTAATGTAGCTGGGCGCAATAGCGCATTCCTGTAATCCTAGCAGCTCGAGAGGCTGAGGCAGGAGGACCATGAGTTCAAAGCCAGCCTCAGCAACAGCGAGGTGCTAAGCAACTCAGTGAGACCCTGTCTCTACATAAAACACAAAATAGGGCCGAGGATGTGGCTTGGTAGTCAAGTGCCCCTGAGTTCAATCTCTAGTGTCTCCTCGCAAAACAAAAACAAAAACAAAAAACAGTAATGTGTAAAAGGGTATTATGAACAAATTTAATAAAGCATGTGTAACAATTTGTGTACACTCCTACCAATATTTAGGTCTTGAAATGACTCACATCCAGATAGAATCAGAAAGAAAGAGATGAACAAAATAATAACACTATACATTTTAAGATGTCATTACAAGTATGGGGATTAATTCTGAGCTTCTTCAATTCAGACATTATACAATTACAGCAGTGGTCCCTAAAAGCAAATGGAGAAGCCTCATATAGGTTCATGAATTCTTTGTTATTTTGTGTAAAGATGGGTATACTTGCGGGAATATTGAGTGGTGGTTGTGGTCAGCATATCTTTCACTAAATTTTAAAAGTGGTCTGAGCCTCTACACCTTTAAAATTATGAAAGACCACCAAAACGATTCAATTATCTGATAAAAAATACAAAGCTTGAATTGTCAGCAGAACTCATTGAGGATTCCAAACCAAACGTTACAGAGGGCGCTGTTCATCACAAGAAGTGCAACAAAAGAGTTTAACCTCAAGAGTCTTGTTATTCAACTCTGGTCCCCAGCTAGCAACACAGGCACCACACAAAGACACAATAGAAATGCAGAATCCTAGGCTCAATAACAGACCTATGAAATCTGCATCTGCATTTTAACAAAATCCCTCTCCAAGGGACTTTGGATGCACATCAAAGTTTGGGAAGCAGTGATTTAATCCGGTTTTGTATGTCTTGAGCTAAGAAGGGTTTTATAGTTTAAAAATGTTTTTATAAGATAATCAGGAAGGGGAAAGTAAGAGGGAGGAGAACAAAGAAGACGAAGAAGGTGTAGGAAAAAGGGGAGAAGAAGGACTAAGGGAGGAAAGAAAGGTGCTGGCCTATGGAGCTAGAACTGTTTACTACCTGGTCCTTCAGAGTTTTCTGACCCTGCTCTACCTGCTGGTAACTTTCCATTAATAAATTCATTTTTAATTTACATCTCTCTGATATAGAACCACAACACCCTCTTTTCTGGATTTCAAATGAGAAAATTACTTTGACATAATGTTACTACTATGGACATAAAGACAAATGTTCAAGAAGCCTATATGAACAGATAAGACTACAATGTATCAGAACTGTCCACAGTTCAAACTTTGTATGCAGCTGCTATCAACTCAGGCATCCTCTATTTCTCAATTATTAATTGGGCAATCTGTCAAGTTTGAATTAAAAACCTCTAATCATGTCTCCCTGATTATTATTATAAGAGAAAAATAATGGAAAGTAATCAGAAGATCCTACAAATGACATCTAAATGTTTATTTTTCTTACAAAAACTCACTGTGATATTACCACGTGACATTCATAATCAAAAAGTCTGAAGAGGCAGGATAGGAACATAAGATCTTTCATTCAGAATGTGCCAGGCTTTTCAAATAAATAGATGGAGGAGAAAGGAAAGAATGCATACCTGATCTAGGCTAATTCCAAAACCCTCTTCTGAAGTTGATTTCAATGAAATGAATCACCACAATGCCTAGTTATAATTTAGCCAGCAAGTATCTTTTATGTTTTTTAAAGTGCAATTCTTTTGACTACCTACATCAGATCATCAGGTATTTCTTCTTTAATGCAGAAGTAGACAGAGTAGACCATGCACTCGACTTGGCTTGATGCAAACATTCCACAGGCACATCACTCAGCCTAGATGGATGCAGAAGCATCTTTGAATAATGCTCTAAGTACTCAAATTTACATAATGGATTAATTCTGCTTTTCAGAGACTCTCAACAATGATTTTATAATGGTTTTGGAAAAATATTTAAATTTTTTAAAGTTGAGTGGTTTAAGCTCTTCAACTTTTTCAAAGGTTAAGTATAAAAATCAAAATTCATGAATACAGTTTAATTTGGTTTTGTTGAGTCAATAATCACTCCTTTGCAGGGAGGGAGTACTACAGAACTTTGTTTTCAGGAAGTGATTTCAATTACATAATAGAACAAAGAAGATAAAGTACCTAGAAGAATACTTATTGATTTCACCTCCTGTGTTTCAAAGTAAAATGTTCCACCTCATTTTAGTTGGATTACAGTATTTCCTGCAACTTGGCTTTATCAACTTTCATGAGTTGATATGAGTCAAGGGATGCATCTCAAACTTCTCTGAGAGCAGATGAAATTCTTGGCAAATTGAGGAAAGTGTGAGATATACCTCATCATGTCTACCTGCATCCTGTCTATGAAGTTTCTGTTTTTTCTCTTCTTTAAGAGCATATATGATGGTGTGTCCCAATTCATAACTATATTTGTTTTAACAAACTACTTTCCACAATGGATTTTCCTAGTAAAATTAACCGAGAAAGATTCTCTATAATTACTACAATTCTGAAAATGACCGAAGATCCATCTCAGTTTGATAACTACTCTAGTACTTCATAAAAAGTTGCACAAGAAGGAACCAGTATGTCAGAAATAAGGGATATAAGTTATTAT
The DNA here is from genome assembly GCA_004024805.1 of Geosciurus inauris. NCBI lineage: Eukaryota > Metazoa > Chordata > Mammalia > Rodentia > Sciuridae > Geosciurus > Geosciurus inauris. Next base: position 13,780 of record PVHX01012615.1, read on the forward strand.
CCAGCTAATATTATTATAATTATCTAGCTTACTTCAAACAGTTGTCAATGAAATACATCTCACCAGTTGGTTTAGAAGAGTAAAAGAAATCAGATCGATTGATTGATCATCAGCACATGTCATAAGCATTCAGTGTATCTATTTCCCCTCCTGTACATCATTGCATATATTTGCAATATTTTGCACACAGACCAGTAATGACATTGGCATGGTTCTCTTTCCTAAAGGGTGAATCTAGCATTAATTTTGTACTCCTTGATACATTTAGCAAAACCCGACTATTAGCTTTATACTCAATTTCAAATGAATTAGTTGTTACTGCTTCCTCCTATCAAAATAACTCCTATTCAAAATCTTCTTCAATGAGAGAAATGTTTCAGTGCCACTGTGAATGCTGTTCTCATGAATAAGCTAAAATATTTTGTAATAAATTGTAATTAACAAATTCCTCCATCACTCCATCAAATCAATCCACAGAACTTTGCATCACTGAATTTTCAGGAACTCTAAATCACAGTGTCCTTCCCTTTTGCAAGAGGGAGAAAGAGAACAAGACTTTAAAGACTTTGTTTTTTCCTGAAGAAGTCCTACAATGTGTTAGGGTGGTGAGTAAGTAAATATTTGGAAAGCACAAAGACTGTTTGCATATCTGAACACTGATACTCAAGAAAGTTCCTATTTTTAATTACAAACATTAAACAGCTTTTTAAAGTCCTAAACCTAAAGCATTTTATGTGTAAAAGGGATAAAAAAATGTTTTGTCAAATTCAACAGGACTTTTGTTTTTGTACTGAGGATTAAACTTAAGAGTGCTATACCTCTGAGATACATTCATTTCTTGCCTTTTCTTTCTTTTTCCTTTTCTTTTCTTTTTCTTTTTTTGGAGACAGGGTCTCCCTAAGTTACTGAGGCTGTCCTTGAAGTTGCGATCCTCCTGCCCAGTCTGGACAGTCACTGGAATTAGGCATGTGTCACTGTAACCAACCAAAATGTAGCTTCAATTCTGAGAGTTCCCATCTATACAACATGGCTTTCCAAAATATGCAATGAAGTATCTCCAAACTGATTAAACTGTTTAATAATGTTACATTTCCTAAAAGTAAGGTCCCCGTTATCTCAAGGTGCCCATTATCTTTGTACAAAATGAGGAAGAAAATTAAGTACTAGAAAAGTTTTTAACTCAAACCCTCATTATACAGCTGAGGAGTAAATAAAGTACCAATGAACTTGAATTTATTTCCCCAAACCTGAGAAATGGACACAGTTGCCTTAGCTTTGACTCTAGTCTCTGTTTATTAGATGACTTTCCCTCATTCATACCCTCTACCTTTTACCTACATTTTGGAATTCTAAAATAGAAATTCCCAAGGACTAAATTTTCGTTGTTCTGTGTTTTGTTTTGGTTTTATTTTCTGCACTATTGCATGATTAGTTATATGCAATACAATAGTAAGCAATTACTTAACCTGTTTATAATGGTGCTATGTTTTTAATCCCCAAACTGAGATAACTTGAAGAATAAATTGCTTCAAAAACATTGTTCTGAAGCATGATCCACACTTCATGGATATCACATCAATGATATCTTAATAGACACATCTAAAAGAGAGGATAATGAGCAGCAATTTAAATTTGTGATCACAAAGCAAAAATTTAAAGCTATATGACAGAATTCATATTTTTAATGAATGTATTGTTTGCAAAACTTGGCTCTTGGAGGGTTTGTCTGCTATCAGAGCCCATGTGTATCAATATACATTCTTAGACAACTCTCTGAAATTTAACAATTATGTTAAAAGAGAGAAAAAAAGGAAAAAAGCTTATGCAATACTTGAAATTTATTAATTTATTCTAAAACATCTATGAAATTTATTCCCATTGGCAATAAATACATGGTAAATATTTCATTCATTTTTAAAATACAACCTTCATCAAAGATCTTCAAAACTGCCTTCCTTGTTCAGAGAGATAGTTTCTATTTCAGGAGAAGGTAGCCAAGACCCATTTACAAAACTATTTCTCTGAATTCACAATGTATTTCAGTCCTTATTTGTCTACTATTAGCAGAGACTGCTGAAAATATTAAAAGTAGAACACTTGCCTCTCTTTTCTTCTCCACCACCTCATGCTATTCAGTTTATCAGATCTTCTTTTGAGAATGTTCCATTTTCTGGTTCCTCAGGTCCAAGGCACTAAACCCCTGACCTTGCCTGAGCAGGTGGGCTCCCGTGTCAGTGTACCAGCATCCAGAGGGAATGCAGAACTAGTTTAAGTTAAAAAAATTGCTGAAAGCAATTGAATCCAGGGTGGCCACATGGGAATATCTATGTAACACTGAAAAGAAATTTTAAGCCACTAATCTGAAAGGTTTCCAGGAAATTTTTAGGGGTGATATTCCTCCTGAGAAATAACAAATTAATTTCCTACTTTATAAACTCATTTTCCAACAATTCAGTGAGGAGGCGATATATTAACCCGGACTTTCATCCATTACTATTTCAAATCAATTTGCTACATCATACATGGTTGAAGGCATTCTTTAAAGAGTGATTTGCCACCAAATCAGAGGCTTTCATAGGTTATGCAGATTTGCCTTAGAATGACAAAAACAATCCCTATTCCAGGAAAGATATCTTTGAAATTTAGTTTCTTATCATCATAGTTATAAATATTTTGACATGGTTTAAAATTGCATTTAGCTTTACAAATATGATGCAATGAATCAAACTTCAAACTCATAAAATTGTTCTATAATATTTAATTTTCTAAAACTAGTGACATCTATTTGATGGAGATGATGTATGGTGTGCTTCTTAAATAAACTTCTGATGGACTTTTAACATTCTGGCCTTCTATTCTATTTTCTAAGTGTTATATTCTGAAACTTCTGTAGCAGTAACATTAATCTTAGTAACTGTAGATAACAAAGACCACCTGTCAGTGTCTAGAAAACACCATTTCTACCACCTCTGACACTTTAAAACCTGTGCCAGCCTTTGTTAAATATTTAGTTTTGGGCTAAATTTGCCTAGAACTCTTGTATATTTTTCTCTACCTTGAAACACTTTATTATAAAGTTAAATTGAAATTAAATGCTGGTTAAATTGCAAACAAATTTCTTTTAGTATATAGTACTTTTTAAGGATTTTTAAAAGATCAATTAAAAATATTAATATAATCCAGTTAGTTACTTAAAAGAATAATGGCTAATCACTACCAAAAATAATAGACCTGTCTGAAGTCAAGTGTATTAGCTGCCTCATGGCCAAGTGATGGATTTAATGGCTGATTTTAGGCTTATCCTCTTGTAGTGAGTATTCACCTCCTGAAGACATTTGCCTAGCATCAGAATGTCATGGCATTTTGCAGTATGCCATTGCCCCTTAAATATGATTCTTAATCCATGGATGGCCTTACATGGAATGGTGGTAAGAGATAATATCTAAGTAATTGAGTACAAAATTTGGTATGTGTATGTGCATGTGCCTTTTTGGGAAATAAGGTAAATCCTTAGCAGTTAATATAGATTCTCCATCAGTAGAATAATTACGACTTGTAATTGCTTATTTTCAAATGCTGGATAGACGTGTGAATTCAGGTAAGTTTCTTACCTCCCCATACTTTGATTTACTTATTTTAGAATTTACCAGTACCAGACCAATAACATCACTAGTTATTTGAATGGCATTTTTGCATGTTTTGAGCAGAAAAAGTTTGCTACTCTTACTGGCATTATGATGTATAATCTTTCATTAGGATAACCTTGATCACTATACTTGAAGGAGTCTGTGACCCCATAAAGACAAAGAACCTTCATTGCATAAAATATGGTCCTTTTTATGAAATTGTAAGGCACTCAGATTGTATCTTCTGTGTATCCCTCTTCTCTAATTTTCTGCCTATACCTATCTGCCAAACTGGATGCGTTTCTATGCACCTTATTTAGACCTCCCTGAAGGATCTATTTTTCATAGCTCTGTACCTTATTCAGCTTTGCCATATAGTATATTAAGTTCTAAAAATGAAAATATTAGGTACTCAATCAATATGTTATATAAGTGAGTGAACAAAGTCCCTTTTGTTCTTCTCAGTGGAGCTCTAAGTAGCTAACTCTTACCAAAAAGCTGTTTAGGGGCTGGGATTGTGGCTCAGTGGTAAGTGCTTGCTTCGTATGCAGGAGGCACTGGGTTCAATCCTCAGCACCACATAAAAACAAATAAAATACAGATATTGTCCTATTGGAATTATTTGCCGAAACTTGGACCTTGGGAGCAAAGGAGATTTATAAAGTTGTGTCCATCTACAACTAAAAACAATATTTTAAAAAAGCTGTTTAATAGCTAAAGAAAGTTTATATGGCAGCTCATTATGTATTGGATGTGTAGGACTTTAGTACCAAGCATAATTACCCAAGTATGCTGAAGAAATAATTTCTAAATTATATTCATTAAAATATAAACAAAGATTCATTCTAAATAACCTTCTGTATCCCTCATCTATCTTATCAAAATAAGCTATACCAACACTGATGACTTTTCATCAAGAAGAATCTTAAAACCATTGCATGATCAGTACACAAAAAGTATGCATGTTTTGATAGATTTTACACTAAACCTTAGACAGGATTAAAGAATATCAGATGATATTTGTTGAGGGCACATCACCTGATTTAAGTGACATGATGTGAAAATGAATATTAGTTTACAAACTATTCAAAACTTTTACCAGTAATTTCAAGGGGTGGACCAGATGAAAATTATTCTTTCCCTGTAAAAGCAACCCATTTTTCTTTCAAATTTCTAAATGAAAATGTTATGGCATTGTGCATTTTTACAATAAGGCTAGACCTCTTGGCAATAAAAGACCCATGTTAAGGATAAATAGTTATCCCAAAAGTGAAAAGTTCGTTGTTTTTGTTTATTCTTGAATTTGGGGAACAGCCATATTCAGCTTTCTTTCTTTTGTACAAAGTCCTATTGGAATTCTTGGCTGAAACTTGGACCTTGGGAGCAAAGGAGATTTATAAAGCTACCTGAATGTAACCTGTACTTCTTGCTTTGTCTTTGATTATCATGCTCAGAGTGAATGGGTTTTCACAGTTGAACAAACTGAAGGGAGGCCACAGCATCACATTTCTGCAGAGGTATTTGCAGGATACACACCTAATTCACTATTACTTCATGAAGCAGCCTAAGTAAAGTGCTTACTCCGCTAAAAGCACCTTAGACAAGATTTCTGATACAAAATAGCTTGAAAATTGGGCCATTTAATCAGGTGCAAATAGCTTGAAATACAATCTATTTTCAAATTTTTAGGACCTAAAGAGTTTGAATTGTGCCCTCACTTTATGAATTGCATTAAAATAATGAACAAGTTTCAGTTAATCTTTTTAAGAAAAAAAATCTTCTACAGTTTTATTTAGCAAACTGATGATTTTATTAAGACATCTATAGAAAAGTTGTGTAAATGGTTGGTTAAACTGAGATTGAAAATTGAAGTTACTTTGGCAGATAAGGAATATGTTACCTTAGTGGACAGGATACTTTTCATCTGAAAAACTACTCTCTCTTCATTTTTCTCCATTTGATATCTGTTGATTTCTTTCAAAAATAAGTGATTTAATAAAACTTTAAATTTCCTTTCAAGAGATGTCTTCTGTTTCAGAACCCAGTGACCACCAGATAACATCACTACTGCAACAGAAATACTGAGTATAGTTTTCAGTTAAAAGAGTCTATGTGCATAGAAAAAAAAAAGAGCTCATTTTTTTCCTGCTGAATGGAGAAAAGCAGTAAATGGGAATGCTATAAATGTTTTAAAATGATATTTTTCTGCTTGAATTATGTTTCACTAAAATATATGAGACTCAATTCTTCCAGTCTCTCAAAAAACATCCGCACTTTCTAGAAATCTTATGAAAAATGTTATTTTCCACTCAGTCCATTTAGTTTGAAGCCTTATCAAATGAGGGATCAAATGAAAGCGATGATCCTAGGTTTTCTTAGGTTGTTACCGTGAGGACATGGAATTAACCTCCATCCAGCCACTCTCAAAACGCAATGCTTTCTTGTCACAAAGCAAAGGAAGTGGAACACACAGAATTATTCTGGATTATACTGAGAGGAAAGAAAATGCTGACAAGCGAGGGAATAAAAAGGTACACCGCTATAGCAGCTGTGAAAGGCAAGAATAATGGCAGCTTAAAATAGGGTGGTAGTTTTTAAATATTGAAAGTTGCTTTTGTAAGTCCAGAGTTCAATACATGGAACTCTGACAAGTTGGACTTTATAAAGCTGAGAAAGTGAAAATTTGGAAGAAAAAAGTGTACAACTTGTAAGAATATAGTGATGTTTGTTTAATATTCCACGTATGTAGTCTATTTCAAAGAAGCCTACAAGGACTGTATATGTGTTTTTAAGAGGTACAGACAGGCAGAGGAATGAGAAGTTGTACTCCATTTGTGTACAGTGTGTCAAAATGCATTCTGCTGTCATGTATAACTAATCAGAACAAATTTTAAAAAGAGATATACAATATGAAGTTTTTTATTATTATTAAAGGAACATTGTTACTGGTTTCTTTTGTTAGCAATTTATTTTTCTACCAGAAATGGGATAATAAAAATATCTTTGAGTGATATATAAACCATGGAACTAAAAGTTTTAATTGAGTTCAGTAATTTCTGACTCCAGTTGATACCTCCCAAGGTGTGTGTGCTTTGAACTCCTGATCTCCTCAGGGCTTTCCACAGGGCCTTCATTCCCTCACATAGTGTCAGGTATCTTCTCTCTGACAAGACTCAAATCTCCAGTTTAGTATTTCCAGCTAAGGAAAGATTTGGGCTTTGTGCATGTGCCCACCAGGACACTCAGTCAGCCCCTCAAATGTTTTATCTCAAAATGGATCCCTCTCCTCTCTCTTCATGCCATACTTCATCCATATCCCTGCCATCATCCCCATCTTTTAAGTTCCAATGCTCAAGTCCCAGTTCTGGGCTTTAACTTTTCCATTTCTTTCATACCCACTTAGTTCAGATTCTCATGGGTTCTTCTTTTTCTCCAGGTTTATGTCTTCTGTCTTTCAGCTTCACAGCCACCATCTCTCAAGAGGTTCAATTTTACCTTTGTCTCTTCCAAGCACCTTCCTTCCTCTCCCTCATTATTTAATTTCTAGAAAAATATCTAAGGATTTTAGAACAGCTACCTACAGCTTCTCTTTAAACAAAGAAGTATGTAAGACGGTCAAACCTACCTCAACTTTCATGGAGTATTCTAAATTCTTCCCAGCCCTCTAGCGAGTAAAAATCCATTTATTCAGTCAGCTGAATTACAAATTGGACTTATTCAAATCCAGTTTACACAGCAAGGATTAAGCAAATTGCCTTGTAAGACCTGAGATGAAGCACAAAACTGTGAAGCAGCATGCTGTCTTGGCATTTGTTTGGGAAGCATTTACCCATGTTGTATGATGTCTTTGTGACAGTGGTTTATAGTCAAAGTTGTCTGCACATCACTTCCTATATTAGAACTTGGCAATGTTTTTCATTTTCTGAGTTGACTTTAAATTTTGAATATATTGACTACAGGGGGAAAAAATTAGATGCAAAGGTCCATTTCAATTAGGTGGCCTGTGCCTGATGCACTTATCTAAACTTCCTGTGTTGACATTATACCTACAGGTCACCTGCCACAGAAAATGAATCCTTGAGATAACTATGCAGACTTTGGTATAATCTAGCTGACATTTTCCAGCTGGTTTATGATTATGTTAAAATATAAAATAAAGAAATATTATCTATTAACTAGACAGTGGCATAGTCGATCCTAATATCTGAATATTCCTTAGGAGACCATTAGCAAAAATAATTAGAATACAGTTAGATCCATGTAGTCATGCAGGTGACACTCATATGCACCAGCCTCTGCACCTCTGTGTCACAGTGTCTCTATGTCTAGCACCTGGAATTTGAACTCCAGTGCACAAAAATTTCACAGGGAAATATATATCAACTGTCTAAAATCTATCAACAATCAGCAAGTGAGGAGGTTGGATCTCTGTTGTCATTAGTTTACAACCAAGTGATTACTTTAATTATCCTCACTGGGGCTCCAAAATATGTTCATCACCCAGTGGTCAGTCATGGAAACAAAAGCATGAATCCCAGCACGTGTATGGCTTTGCTAGGCTCAATAAGTACCACCGTGATGTACTGACTGTTCTTAACAAAGACATCCACCATCAATTAGACAAATGACAATTAGATTGAGCACTGAAGTACCAAGGAACTTGGAATTAACCCCAAATGCTAAATTAGTTTTAGGTGTTGCTTAATCTGTCTCATGACAGCAAGAGACAAATTTCAGTGATTCTTCTTTATCACGCTAGTTCTGCTTTACAATTTATATTTTGCAGGCTAAAATTTTATTTATTTTTTCTTTCTCCTACTCTAAATTGTGTTGAAATCTGGCTTGATACCTTCTACAGTTTAATCAACTTCAATCCATAAGTGCACAATTAAAAATGTGAGCCACACAGAGTGTTTACATATAGCCCCTAAGCAGACAGTGTGCATGAACCTCTGGATTAAGACAGACCTAAGGCTCAGTCCTGGCTCTTAGAGAACAAGTTATTTCTGAAATACAAGAAAGATGGGTTTTAAAAGGATCATATTCTTTAGCCAAGTTTAAGAGTGATTCCAACAACTATCTAAGTAATGGATACTGGAGGGAGAATACACAAGAAGACCCTTGTCATCCCAGGTGAGGAATGTACATATTTCCTACATTAAGCACCTTGCCTGAAGTGTTCATTGTCCATAGAATTTCCTTTGATAAACCAAAAATTTTACAACACTTAATATGACTTTGCGCAAGCATTGCCTTACTTCACATAACAAAAATAGACATTCTTTCTGCTTACACACTGGCAGGGAGCCCAGGTCTGTATCACAATCATTTCTGAATGACTTGGCACAACCTCTAATGCTATACTTCTTGCATCACAGAATTCAATGTTCCTATTTTGTCCACCTTGTCGCCTTAGTCTCCAGAAGTTATATTTGCCTGATTATTATTAATACACTAGGGTGTTTCCACATGGCTGTCCTTAGAGTCCACACACCCTCAGGCTATCTTAGAGGTGAGATCACCTTTGGATCTCCACTGGCTCAGTTCCCTTGGATGAGATCCAAGACAGAGCTAGCTGCTTTATGCTGAATTTCACTGCTGTGACCAAAGGTGTAATAATGAGGCTCCATGTCAATACCTCTTGAATTTGAGAGGATTATATTCCCAGTATAAGCACAAGTATTTAACCTGATGTGTTTCTTTAAATTTCATTTCATTTAAATTTTTTCTTGAATAATCAGGGCCAAATATTCATACTAAAATATGATAGTGCCGATAATTGCAATAATCTAGCCCAGAGACATCATCAACACACACACACACACACACACACACACACACACACAAGTATAAACAAACAGAATAACAGAATCATGGAACAAAATTTTTCTCATTTTTCCCCTCAAGGAGGAATCTGACACTCAATATTAATGTCAAATATTTATTCCATTAAGCAAAACATATGACTCAGTGAATATCTTATAAAATCCAGAATGTGTAATATGCATAATTATATTATCAGATTGATATATCCACTCTTTTAAGTGGAACTGTGTCTAGGAATTAATGAAAGGCTCCATCTGACTATAAGAAAAATACAGGAGTGAATATTTTCAATCTCCTCTGCTTGAGCCAGAGGCAGTTGTACACATGAGAGACAGGACAGAGGTTACTCTCCCAGTCAGTTGTGGCTAGCTCAGATGAAAGGAGCTTTCCAGTTCTTGGCAGAATAACAAATTCTCAAGCAAAGAGGGGATAGGGGTGAGATTTTTTCTCCTGTAAGTAACTTAATGAATGAAGTACTAATTAACATTATGGCATTGATAAATGGAGAGAAAGATTAGGGATGTACTCGATATTCAGACCTTCGCAGATGGACTGTCAAAGCCACATTAATTCCTATCTCATTGGAGCATCTGCTTCTCCCATAATCCACTGGCCCTTGGTACGAACAACACAAACTGTTGTGACTCAATTCGATTTATATCAATCTAATTTCTTTTAATCCAATTTGTATTCCAATCTACTACCTTCTAATCACTTAAATCTTCAGCCTCCATCTGGTAAATTTTCTCTCAAAATTAACCAAGCAGATGCCTCTGCGATTGTCTTCCACAGTCAAGCTAATCAGACCCTCACAGTGGCGTATAGAATCCACTGAATAGGTACGTGACTTACGGTGTAGCTCTTCCAGTTACCAACACAGCGAGGTAGGAAGACCATTTTATCTACCATTAATTGGTTCATTTGCATAACACTGCTTGGGAAGAAAAACAGGACACAAAAGCCAAGAGAAGAAAACTACAGGAAGAGAGCAAAATCCCCTCAATTGTCCAGTGAGCTTTGCAATTCAATCTGGTTTTTGCCTAGGTTAACAAATATGCAATGAGAATATTATTTAATACTAAATTATCTCAAAATCTACCTTCTGTACTGAGATTAGAGGAGTTTGTCTAATAACCATAAAGTTATATGGAAAATCAACTCTGGGAAACCTATATATATTCTTCAAATCAATTCTGAATTTCAGAACTATGCAATAATCTATTCACTGAAGCATATGTGATATCAGCAAAATGGCTCTGGCTAGCATTCACATTCGCTCCCATGGAAGTTCTACTGTGATCCTTAATTAAGGTCATAGAGTAAATGTTCCCCCATGGACTGGACAGCACTACCTGTGGAACAAACATCATTGTAGAGACAGTAATTAGCAAAAATAAACAAATAAAGGTCCTGGAATATGTGAAAGGAAAAGGTACCACGAAGTACTCTTCATATGAGACTTATGACCTTGGATTCATCAATTTATAGTTATACTTCTTACCTAATGTATATTTATGATGTTTAAAAAAATGGTTTTTTTCAACTTTAAAGGCACCATCAAATGATATATTAAGTATTCAATGTGGCCACATGAGGGATTAGCCTCAGGAATACTTTTGCTGTTAGAAAAACTAATAAGATTAGCCAAGAAAACACTAAATTTAGCAAGTCTATCTGATAATGAAGGAGGTCTAGGAAGTTAGTCTCATTAACATATGAAACAGAAAAATGTCAAAATGCCTCCATAAGGCATAACAAACTATTAACAGTTGAATTAAACAACAGAATACATAACCTATTTCTATAATTCTGATCTAGAGTAATTTCTAAAAGACTAGGCCGGTGGGTAGTTGGGTCACTGGGAATCCAAAACAAACAGAGAAGCTGAGCTGAAGAAACCGGAGGACTCTGGGAAATTGAATTTGTCCTACTGAATTTGGGGGTCATGGAAAACTTTGATCCATCTCTATCTCGGCCCTAAGACAGTGAGTGACAAACTTCTATTAGTGAACAAGACCAACCACTCCTAGCTCATCTCACATTTGCCACTGGGACACTTCTCTGGGCCTCAGTTATTCCATCTATAAAACGGACTGAAATTCTATCTGCTTCTACATGCTTTGTTAAAGATGAAATGGAACCACAAATGTAAAAATGTAAACTACTCTTTTTCTTAATTTGAAAGCACCATAGCGTAAGCCAATACAGCAGAGGCACTGAGAGTGTGTACTGTGCACCCAAATTTGAAATTCTGACATAGAAATTGGGCAACTATGGATAAATTACTCAAACACTCGGTAACACAATGTAAAAATGGTGGCAATAACATTGCCTATCCTGTATTATGAGAAGTGAATTAATACATGTAATTAATATGTGGAATATGGAATATGAGTGCCTGGCACAAAGTATTCCAGGAAAAACCTAGTGTAAATTAAAGAATAAAAGCTAAGAGAGATGGCTTTGTGTTGTAAGTTCTCAACTATGGATGCTCACTAACTGCAAAGTAGCTGAGGAGTGGTGCTAACTCTTTCAATGACATTTACATTTTTTTTCAATCATAAAGACAAACTCTGTTGTAAGAATATAATTATTGCAAGTGCTAAAATGGCATGTGTGGAAAGATCATGCGATATATAAACTACTTGTAGTTGACTTTCATATGAAAGGTGACCTGAGTGATATCAATGATTTTATTACTTATTGAAACAAATCTAAAACTACATTTTGGGGAGTGTGCTAGGACAGGAGTCCACATCTCATGCAATTTAGTCTTGTGCCCTGTGACTTTGATTTAGTAAAATACTTGAAATAGACATATCCAGTACTTCCTTGAATGCCAAGGAAGTTCATAAAGCTGACTTAGAATCTTAAAAGTATTGATTTTTTTCTATTTTTAATTGTATGTAAAAATTGTACAAATTTATGGGATACAGTGTGATAATTTGATACATATATACATTCTGTAATGATCAAGTCTGAGTAATTAGCATTTCCATCTCCTTAGACATTTACTATTTCCTTGTATTAAGGCACTGTAAACTCCCTCCTAGCAGTTTTTTTTTTAAAGATATATAATAAGTTATTGTAAACTATTGTTCCTGTACCGTAGGACACTAGGTCTCTTTTCTTCCATCAGACTCTATTTGGTACCCTTTATTCAGCCTCTTTCTAACATCTTCTGCTTCCTAGACTCAGGTAATCACTATTCTGCTTTCTTCTTCTATGAGATCTACATTTTTAGCTTCTACATATTAATGAAAACTTAATTCAAGTCTCAAGGTACAGAGATAGTGGCAGAGACAGAGAATCTAGAACATACATATGCTCATACATAAGATCACTCTCAAGAGCAAAATATGTTTGTTTACATGCATTTATGAATGTGTCAAAGCAAACCCTGCTATTATGTATAACTATAATAAACTAATAAATATTTTAAAAGAATAAAACTCTTGAAAGTCTAGACAAGACTGAAAGGTCTAGTTGATGAGGGACCACAGTACCAGATTCCACATTACCAGTCTCAGCTGATTCCAATCTTTTCTAAGCTAATCTGTACCAATAATTCCTCAATGCCAAGCCGCACCCCAGGAATCACCTGCAATAACTAAAACCAAAACTGAGTAGGCTTGCTACTAACCTGTATATAAGAGAAGTGAAGCAGTACAAGAAGCAGTTTATCAATTAGAATTTTAATTAATTATAAAGATCTTTTTTTTTTTTTCTGTAGGATTTAGTCTAGTATTTTAGGTGCCCAGCATAGTACCCTGTTATACATCACATGTTTAACAAACTTTAAGCCATGTTCAGTAATGCTAATATTCAATAACAACAAAAATGATCAATATAGTTATACTCTGTTGAATTTTTAAAGATAGGGTGCTTTACTGAGATTATTTCATTTTCAGTACAACCTTTGTGTAATGATCCCTGTTTTACTTTAAATAGTTTATATGGACTCACAGGAAACTATCCACAGTACTCAAGGTTTTCAAAACATAATAGAACATTTTTGTCTCTATTTTTCAAAAAAGGAAGAATATGTGTTTCACATGTGTTATATGATCACTGTTTATTTTTGCTCAAGGTTTTACTTAGGAGACAGCACGTTTATTAAAAGGAAACAACAGTTTAACTGAGCTGCTCCAAAAACATATTAAAAGCTCCCTATTACAAAATTCCTTCCTTTTAACCCTCAGCTTATCCAGCTTTAAATAGCCAGTAGAATTTGCACTGATCAGTGTCAGTTTGCTGAACTCGTTAATACAAAACTGGAAGCTGCAGCCTGGGCAATTTAGTGAGACTCTCTTCCTAAATGAAAAATAAAAGGGGCTAGAATGTGACTCTGGGTAAAGCCACCCTCCCACCCTAGGGTTCAATCCACAGTAACACAAAAACAAAACTGAAAGCTCAGAATTTTAACCTCTTTTTTGGAGAAGAAAGACACTCAAAACTTAAACTTTTCTATAATGTTGAGTGTATGACTTTAAAGTAAATGTTAATGCTTCATATAGATTTAGCTGTACATTACTGTGAGTTATTTATGATGCAAAGTGCTACATCATTTATATCTGAAATTACAACTAATTTATCTGTGAACAGTTTTACTTAATTTTTGAAGCAATCATTGACAAAGATTTCATATAGCTTTATTTAAAAATAAGTAACAGTATTTTAGTGAGACTTGGCTTGACCTGAGAAGAAAAATACTGTCTTCTTCCAATTTTACTTATTTTTTTCTATATTTTAAAGCATCCATCATTTTAAAAAATAATATATAAGTAAATGATAAGTTTTCTTAGATACTTTAGGACCATGTATATTAAGATGTCTCCTTCCTCCAAACAAGTTTTGAACATTTAAATTAGGTACAATATTTTAAAAACAGTGTAATTTAATCCCTAAAACGTTGAGGAGTTTTCATAAGCTGAAGTGCAATTCACAAGAAGGCACAACTAAAGGGATATACTAATGACCAATGTAAGAGAAATAATATATAGAACTTATACATTACATTTTTTGAGAACAAAAACTAAATGATGAAAAGAAACTGGGTTCATATAAATAACAGTATTTATGATTTGGATATCAGGTATCCCCTCAAACGCTCATGTATTAAGCAATGCAGGAATGTTCAGAAGTGAAATGATTAGATAATTAATCCACCGATAATGTAAACCTGATCAGTGTATTAATCCATTTGATGGATTAACAACTTAAATGGATTACTAAGTAGTTACACTAGGTAGGTGGGGCATGGCGGAGAAAGTAGGTTACATAGGTATGCTCTTGGAACTCATATTTTTTCCCTGGCTCCTCCTTGTCTCTGCTTCCTAGCTGCAGGAGCTCAGCCACTTTTCTCTGCCACACCTTCCACCATGATGTTCTGCCTCATCTCAGGCCCAGAAGAATGGGGATGGGCCGACCAAGGACCAAACCTCTGAAACAAAATACACTTTCGTCTTCTAAGTTGTAAGGTATTTTATTCACAGTGATGAAAAGCTGAATAACACCGCAGTACAAGATAACAAAATGTGGCCAAGGTTTTCAAATTGTTTTCAAACTATTAAGAAATGTCCTGACCTTAGCAAAAGACAGCAGTTTCAAGTCCTACTTAGGTCATAAGAAATAACAGTGTATAATTAAAGTCTTCCTTCTGGAGAAAATATATAGATCATATTTTGTATATATACTAACATCAAAGTACAGAAAGATTTTTTTTCTGTTAGTTATTCTCATCAGGAGGATATTGATTAAAGGAAACAGTAAGGCCCCACCCTCCCACATTGACTATTCCTCACCCACCTCCAAGTCACTAATGAATAGAAGGAAATGAATCCTAAAAAATCTCAACAGATAGTGCTCAGCCTCAATGATAGAAAAAAACATTCCTAAGAACCTAAAATCTTACTGATGTTCCCACTTTCCTATATTATTGAACTTCATCAGTATTTTCACCTGAAGGATTCCTATGTCCATACATCATCCCACATTCTACACCTTCAGATATGGGTAGAACAAGAAAAAAAGGTTTTCAAGTGAAGTTTGAATGAGATACACAATTCCTAACAAATTTGCTTGGTCACTCTCTAATGTTGATAGAGAATGCCATATAATTCTCATGTATAGAGATGATGTATTTTATGTATATTTGCATATATACGTCACTGACCAGAAGCAAGATGACATCTCCCTTTCAATTTATGGCTTGTTGTCTATAAGCCATGTTTTAACATAATCAACTTCCACCTATAAAATTCTAAGTGCTACAACAGAGACACCCTAACAACAAAAACCTCTACTTAAATACAGTGGAAATACAAAGTTTAACATTTTTAAGTATTTCTTCTCAAGACTCTGCAAAGAACAAAGCAGCACTCAGCATCCCGCAATTTAAAATGTTCATTAAGTTTTGGAGGAAAGGTTGCTACACTGTCATCTCACTCTGTCCTCAGGGATATTTATGCGGTGTAGAAATAATATTTCTTTAAAAGATTGTGTTCATTCATTCATTAATCATTTATTTATTTATAGGTAATGTTCTAGTCACTAATATATATCACAGAAGGAGAAAAATAATAAAGGTGATGTTTCCTCTAGGGACAGTTCTTTAAAAATAAGAGAGAAATACCAAGCTGTGAATTCACCCAAGACACAACTTTTTTTTAAATTGAACTAGCTGTATTAGTTCTTCTTCCATCCAAAAGGAACATCTGTCAGCCAACCAGCTGAGCCAATAAACACCCTAATGTGTTAGAAAAGACTGTGCCTTGATTCGTTCAAAATATAATAGATAAATACAAAGACTCTCTCAGGATCGTAACTAATTGCATTAGTGGGCATTTGTAAGGAAACAAGACACATAAAAAATCATCTGTTCCTAACTACTTCTTTTATGTCCTAGAATTATGGCACAGGTGGAAGGGGACATATTTTAAAACTGAACTTTAGAGAAAAGAAAGATGAGAGGATATGAAGTAGGATGACACTGTGACATTTTAAAAGTAGCCTTCACAGATATGGAGAACAGAAAAGGCAATTACCTCACCTACTAATATTTGTGAAAACAATCAGAAAATACTTGAATATTCATGTCAAATCTAAATTTAAATCTGCATCTATAATTTATAAATGTGCACAGCACTGGTAATAAAAATGAAGTATTAACATTATCTGCTTAATGAGAATGCTCATTTGTACACAGAGGACTTTAATTTATGAGTAAATGCTGTTCACCATACGTATATTAAGCAATTCATTAAAAAAAGTGATCAAAATAGTTGGTTTATAAAAAGTTAAAATATATAGGACCTAGTTAAGAAACCTCTTGACTCCTTTAGAGTATGCATTCAGGTCATAATATCTTAGGCATAAAGCTTCAAGAAGCAGTGGAACTTCACAGGTTATGATGGAGATCAACACCATACCCACTGGACAAGCCTATCTGTCTGTCTTCAGTGTGAAGGACAAACTGTGGAATCCGCAGAAAGTAATACTGAATAAGTCAACTCGACAGTGCACTAGGGAGGAAACCACTTAATATTCATGTTGACAGAAAAAAAGTGAAGATGAATCAGGGGGTGTCTGTGATCTCAAGGAGGACTCAGGAAGGCCCTCTGTTCCAGTTCCAGAAAGGCTAATGGCTTTAAAGTTGTTCACAGCAGCCCTTCGATGAAATGCTAAGGTTTACTGCAAATAGGCACTGGATGACAAATGGGAAACCTTCCTTATTTAACTTCAAATTAATCATATTGCCCCATTGATCTTTGTTTTCTGGAATGTGTTTCTCAAAACCTTCCCCCCTCTTTTGAATGGAAAGGCAATCTTTGCAATGAATTTTAAGCAATTACAAGGAATATTTCCTCTTGCATTTATTTCACCCTACAGGTGTTTTCAGAACAGCATGTTTTCCTCCCTTAGCAAATAAAACTGTTACTCTCACTCTGCTCCTTTCTTACAACAAACTAAACATTAGAAAAATAACGGTTGATGTTTACTTGGTATTCAGAACACAGAGGTAAAATCATTCAACCTGTGAAATTCTATTTTTAATGATAGTGATTAAACATAATTACAACCCTTTTCCTTTGAGAAATTTATTAACCCCCTTTGGATTAAATACTCCTTTGCTATAATTTTAAAGTACAATTGTTTTCATATCTATTACGCATTTTCCTCAATTCTTACCTACAAACCACTCAAAAGCAACAGTCTTATAAACACAAGGCTTAGCAGGTTCATTTCCCATTCATGTATTTTAAATGATTTCCTTTTTAACTTCTACTAATCATTGCATTAAACTAAGTGATGATGGCCTAACAGTTCTTCCATAAAAACAAAAACCACTTTATTATGGTGTATTTGTAGTAAATAAACATAAATGTGAGCCTGAACTAAAATAATAACAGAGTAATGCAAGACCAAGCTTCAAAGCATGCAAATGTGAAGAGTGAATAAAGTTTAGAATCTCTACTACACGTTAAACATGAATTACATTCATTCAGATGTGTGTTCAGCACCTATTCCCAGAGTACCTATTCACATATTTATTCCCAGAGTAAATATATATGTCTTGTTAAATTATAATACATCTGATAAAAGAGGATGTAACAGGAAGAACTAATTTGAATTATTTGTCAAGAAAGTCTTTTCAAAGTGACTCAAAAGCCGAGTCCTGAGAGATAAATGGAGTTAGCCAAAGTAAGAACTGGAAAAGAATATTCCTATCATAGTATAGGTATGATATAAATGGGAAAGACCTTCATATGTTCTAGAAAACTGAAATAACATCAGTGTGACTGGCGTATGGAATGTGGGAAGGAGTTGTAGAATAAAGTTTAGAAGTTAGGCCCAAGACTGTGTAGGCATTCATAAGACTATGTTAATGATTATAACCCATCATAGATGCAATAGAACCCACTGAGGTGCTTTAAATGCCTCAGGAAGCTAACATGAGCTGGTTTACCTTTTCAAAATCCACACTGGCTACTCAAGGAAGGTCAGGTGGAAGGACAGAAATCAAATATGAGGCTCTTGCAATAACCCAGAGGAAAAAGGACAACTTACAAGGACCGGGAGTAGTGGGTAGATTGATTATGTGGGAGGTAAACTCTGAAGGACATAGCTCAGCTTGATGGAAGAAAATTTTCTGTTCAATCTTCAGCCACAGGAAACTGAAAGCTTCCTAATCACTTTATAAATGGCCTAGAAAAGCCCTGAAATGGGCACAAATATGGCAGTGGCTCACAGAATGGAGCATCTACACACACCACCATCCTGGCTTTCACCTCATGTGAACTCTGCAGAGGAGTCTCTGTGCCCCTTGGGTAAGCTACTTAATGACCATCCAAAAAAACATCACTCACTTCAAAGGAGGAGAAACAACATGCTATCTATTCCATTTTTCATTTTTGAGTTTTGCCAATGGGGTGCTGCTTTTCTTATTTTCTAGGCAAAAAAAACCCAAAAAACAAAAAACACACACACACAAACAAAAAGCTCCCTGGAAAGTTTTAGAAAACTTCATATAATATTCATTATTCAACAATCATAAGGGACATTTATACTAAATTTTAATTTAAACCCAGTTTACAGTGTAGAGCTTATTGTCCTGATAAGAGACAGAAAAGGGCACACAAAGACCCTGAGAAGCTCCTGTGAAGACAGAGGAAGGGACAGGGTTTTGTTGCCACAAGGCCAGAGACACCTGGGCTTCTAGAAGTCAAAAGGTGTGAGGAAAATGTGTTACTGTCATGGCATTGTCTTAACAAAATATTACAAACTAACCTGAACAACAGAAGTCTGTTTCACACTTCATTATGGAAGCTAAAATCGAAATCCAACATGCTGGCCAAATTGGTTCCTTCTATAGGATGTAAAGGAGAATCTGTCCCAGGCTTTTCTCCCAGTTTCTGGTGACTCACTGATAGTTTTTGGCTTGCATATTTCATTCCTTTAATCCTTTACTATCATATGAATACTTGCTGTTTCTCTGCCTCTGTGCCTGTTTCCTCTTTTTATCAGGATGCAAGTCATATTGGACTAAGGTATACCCCTAAAGACCTCATCTTGACTATACCTGGAAAGACTCTGTTTCTAAATAATGTAACATCCTGAATTACTCAGGACGAGGATTGCAACAGATATTTGGAAGGATACAGTCCAACCTTAGTGCTTTCAGAAGAAGTCTGGTCTTACCAACAAGAGGATTGTGTCTTTACATGTGGTTCTTCCCCCATAAAGAATTCTAGCAAGCCAGGTCAAAGGGGGCAGGCACTTGGTCTGTGAGGCTAACTACTCTAATCCAGTGCCTGGGAGAGTGCTTCAAACAAAAGACATGCTCAGTACATTTTTACTGAATTAAACAGAATAATAAAGTCTTTAGGTCCAACCAATACCAGACGTGTTGGCCAAGTAGTTAAATAATCTATGCTTGAATGACTGAAGTACTATAAGTCCCTAAGTCAAAAAAGTTCCATTGTGGCATAATTTTGTTAGGATACATTTTTCGCCTTGAATGAACATATGCTTCAGTAAAATTTCCAACTATTGTCCTAACTCCAATTTTACTCCTTTATTCTAAATGTAACTTTAATCATTAACCCATATAATAACAGGTATTTGAAGGATATTGCTATCAACTTCTTTGCCCAGTAAAGTATCCTCATTCTTTCAACCATTCCTTATTCCATCTCTTAAAACTCATCCCAGCCCTCCCACTCTCGTCCTTTTGCTAGGTGACATCCTACACTTCATTTCAGTTTGTCTATTTCTGACTCAGAAAGCAGCCTTTTTGTATATAGTCCAAAACTGAGGCACAAGTATCACCCTTCTATTTTTTTTTTGGTACTGGGGATTGAACTCGGGCACTGGACCACTGAGCCACATCCCCAGCCCTATTTTGTGTTTTATGTAGAGACAGGGTCTCACTGAGTTGCTTAGCACCTCGCCATTGCTGAGGCTGGCTTTGAATTCGCGATCCTCCTGTCTTAGCCTCCCTAAGTGCTGGGATTACAGGCTTGCGCCACCGCACCCGGCTCACCCTTCTATTTTAAATCAGAGATGACCAAACTTTTTCTTAAAAAACAAAATAGTCAATATTTTAGTGTTTGGAAGCCATGAGGTCTCTGTCACCATTAGTTAACTCTGCCTTTGTGGCATGAAGATAGCCACAGACTAAGCATAAAGAAATGAGTGCAGTTGTGTCCCAATAAAGCTTTACTTGTGGATAAGAAAATTAGATTTAATGAAAGTTTCACATTATGAATCATTACTGTTTATGTCAACTAGTTAAATGTGTTAAGAAAACATTACCATATTTTGTAGGTCATTAAAAAACAGGTGGCAGTATGAATGCAGCCCACAGGCTACAGTGTGCCCACCTCGATTTCATATAATGTATTCTGTGAACATGTGGGTTGCACAATACACCATAGAAGTGGATCTCACATTTCACTCTGGAATTATATTGAATCTAATGTTCACAAAACATTACAGTCTTCATTCACACATTCTATTTCCAATTCTGCCTGCTCTCATGCTGTTTGGATGCCATTCACCCTCCCCCCACAAATGAATAATGTGCTTGAATTATACTCTCAGGATATATTTCCCTTCAGAGTAAATATTAAAGCCGACTGTTAAGTGACTGGTTGATGGGAGGTTTCAGAAATTAGCAATGGAAAAAAAATGATTATGCTTCATTCTATACAATGTTCATCTAAACAAAGATTATTCTCAATAGAGTGATTCATTCATTCTCATTTAAGAGTCAAAACAAAATGGCTTCCCTCTCTTCCCTTGGGAAATGATGGCACAACAGAAGGGAACATCTTTGCAAAAGCTGTCTTAATTTCTCTCTTTGTTTCTAACACATAAGATTTACAGCTTTCTTTCATCACGAAAATATGTTTTCTCATATCAAATTAAGATTCACACCCTTGACATAAATATTAACCGAAAAGCCTGTGCATTCCCAGTGGTGAGAGAGAAGAGCGTTACAAAATAAAGGGCTGATGCTTCCCTCTAGCACAGTTCAGAAGAGCAGAAACAGCAAAAAGCTAGGTACTGGTGAGTGTTTGTGCAAAGTTTTAAAAATATGCACTCGCAAGTATTTTGAGAAAAATGCACCAAGAATATAAAAGGAATGGTGACAAAAAGAGAAATTTAAAGAAAGCAAAGATTTTTGAATGATCTTTTTAGAACTGAAGATGATATATCTCCTACAGTAATACCACTTAACAAAGTAGTAATTATGATTTTAAACATTAATATATTACATTCAAAATATATTAAAAGCTTTCGAAGTCCTCTTTAAAACCAGAATGTCTTTGTTAGCTTGGTAAACCTAGTAAAGAAATCTGATAAAGAAAATGTGACATGTAGGGTTCATTCCCAGAATAACTACTTCATACTAGCAGCAGCCATGGTTTTCTACTTACTTCCAGAAGGTCCATGTGCTCTGAGGTTGAAGGTAGTAGAAAACAGATATCTTCATCACAAACATAGAAAAGACAACACTCAATTCATCACTGAGTTTATGTCAAACATGGTACTAGGTGTTTTCCATGTTATCTTGGTCAATTTTATTCTTATAAAAAAAACTGGGACATTTTCCCCAATCTTTTTAGCCTGTAACTAACATACAACCCAGGGACAAAGGCAATTTATTTTAGAAACACATGTATCAATCCCTTGGAATTTACTATATAGAGATAAATCACTTTTTGTACTCACAGGTTCACATTGGCTTAACTTTTGCTGAATAAGAATGGTAATGAAAATATCAAGAAGTAGCAAAAAAAAAAAATGGAATAAGCATAACTGATTTTTAATTGAGTACAGATTCAACTGATAGGCCCACCAGTGTGCCCACCCACTAAAGTTACAATATTAATTTTATGTTTAGAGGGCTCCTTATTCAGCCAGTACATGAAAGTGACAGCTTTGGATAATCCAATACTACAACCTCCCAGTAGTTACTAAAAATGAAGTAAAAACAGATTGATAACTCCTTGGAAAAATTACAGAGGCTTACAAACCAATGCTGTTCTTTTTTTGTTATTATTGTTGTTGTTGTTGTTGTGTGTGTGTGTATTACAAGGGAGAAGTATAGAGGTTCTGCTTTCTTAATATTATTTTTAATCCAAATGAAAAGTTAAAATTTTGCTAACTCAAACATTGGTGTTAACGTCAAAAAGTTGCTGCAGGATACCAAAGATTTGTTTCCCTATTTTATTTGGGTAAATAAATGGTGGACAATGGAGGTAATCATCCTATGTTTCTTTTTTTGTTTTGTTTTGTTTTTAATATTTTGTTTTGTTGTAGATGAACACAATATCTTTATTTATTGTACGTGGTGCTGAGGATCAAACCCAGTGCCTTACATATGCGAGGCAAGCGCTCAACCGCTGAGCCATAGCCTCAGCCCCCATCCTATGTTTTCATATAATTTTCCAGTGCACTAAACAATTCCTTATAAATTCTTCAGATTGCTTGCTTGTAGTATCAACTACTATTTTAAAGCAAAAATAAAAGCAATCACTCCCACCAAATATCTAAATGAACTATATAATTAAATTATGAGCATATCTAAGAGTAACATATATGCCTCTGTACTTTTTATTTCTCCATGCTAAATACTCTCTTATTATCCCATATTGGTTTTATGATTTCGTAGGTAACATATGCAAATAATTGTTTCACATACAGTTTTTGTGGTTAGGGAAGTTTTTCAAATTGATATGTTATCAATATATATATATATAATACAATGTTTGGAGAAACGATGTAATCAGGCTATTTTAATCCAGAAACCTATGAAACAGAGAGTCAATTTGAGAATCAAATTTGTTCCACCTGTACGTAGTATCATTAAAGATATTATTATCAAATATCCTTGGGGCTTTAATACTTTAGCTATGCACTTAAATTTAAAAGTTTATGACAAATACGAAAAACATTTAGTTTTTGGAATTTAAAGGCAATCTTGATTTTTTAAAATATAAATGTGCAGAAGTAGTTATGACACTAGTAATAAGGTGGAGGCAGTGACCTCTTCAAAATTATTCCAGCTGTTTATCTTGCCATTTCCCATAGGTACATCCATCTTAGTAAATGTAGTAGGGTTTTACTGTGCTATTATCAATTACCAAATTGATTATGATGAGACATAATTCTGCCTTGTCACAAGTAAACAGATATATTTTGGGCCATTTTTATAGGCACTTTTTAAAAAATCCATGGCCTAGTAAAGAATCTTCATTTGTAGTTAAAATAGCTTTGCTTTCCATGCCAACAAAGTCCTAGGAGAATGCCAATTATGCCAATTTTGCACAAACAGATGTATGGTGATTTTGTGATATGGACTATTTTACACCAGGGACAAAGGCTAAACCATTCATCTCAATTTACTTAAGATTGAGGCTTAATTTGAACTCTGACCTCAGAGTGGAAAGGGCATCTATATATCCAATAATAGCACAAAGCACTATTTTCAGAAAGAAACATGCATATTTACCTTACATTGCATTAATTTTCTAATTAATTTTGCAAACAATGATATTATTTTAGTATTTTTATTGCTCCTTAACATCAACCAATTCTAGGAAATGTTTAAAATTTAGGCTATTATTAGGGTAACTAAATGTTTAATCAATAGTATGGATGATGGCCATTGATTGAAATTCCTCATTTAAGGTGCTCTCAATCTCTATCACCAATAGTCAAATGACACCTGACTAAAGATTGCTAAGAATCTTGTTACTTGCTGACTTTAATGGAATTTTGAAAATAGGTCATAGGAATGACAGGTAATTGAGTTTAAATTAAAATATAAAGGGAAACAATGAGCTCTTTTTCAAAATTAATTTTGAATAAAGTTTTTGTTTGGTCACTTATTTCTTGTAAAGAAAAAGTTTACTCTATTCAAAGTGAGCTGTGATCTTTGTAGATAAGCCTTTATTTATTAAGAACATAATTGACATTCCTATTTAAAACATCTCTTCGATAGGTGATTTATTGCTCTACTCCTTCCAAGGGAGCTCCTGAGAATTAATGAGACAATTGCCAAGCGCTTGAGGTTCCTTGGGGAACGACTGTAATAATATTACAGAACATTATTGTGATTATTATTATTTTATATGCAGTTCCCTCATATGATTTTTTTCTAAATGAATTTAGTTTGTACTCTTGGTTAAGCCAGATCCAACTTTTGTTGGACTCACTGAATAAAAATAATGTGTGAACACCCCACTTTTTCCAAAGCTGGGGAGTCACACAATTTCGATCAATTTCCAAAAATCCATTTCTTGCCTTCAGCTAAGAATTAATGCTGCCAAGACTTCTATATCCCCCTGGTGGTCATCAACCTTATGGAAAAAATGGGACCTAAGAACATTAGGCAATCATTATCAAAATATCTTATTATGGAAAATAATTCATTCTGCCTTTTTCCTCAGGAGAAAATCAAAATATTTGGGTAAGAAAGCACACTATTTTATATAGGTTGGCCTCTGATTCAAGTATCTATATGTTCCAAGCTTTTAAATTGTTACAAACTTCCACTTTTAATTCCAGAATGAAATATTTTTTCTTTAAATATCACTAGTATTTTGCTATTAATTTTACCAAAATACCTATAATATGAAATTGCAATTATATAAAAATATATCTCAGTACTAGTTTTTCATATGCTTCAATTTTCTTTTATAAACTATTATAAACTTATCTATAGCTCTTAGTTTTGTTTTTTTTTCTTTTCCTTTAAAAGGAATAAATGAAATAGAACAATACATTTTCCTTTTAAGGTCACTGTTAAGATAAAGTCAGTTACTTATGACCAGATACTTTCCCGTTGTGACATTATAAAATGAAAGCTTAACAAGAACAATATAAGCATATTAATGTTTTCGTGAGGTTTATAAAGTCAACTTGGAGAAAACAGGTTTGCCCTTCCATCTTGGTATACAAATTAGCAAGCACATCACAAAGTACATATTCTAAATATTCTTAAGTGAGAAATGGGGGAAGATTCTTTAATTTTTAATTTTTGTTAATTTTGTGATTGACATATATATAGTATTTGTATGTATTAATGAGGCACAATATGTTGTTTTGATTCACATTTACACTGAGTAGTGACCAATTCAGGTTAATTAGCATATCCAGCACATTAAACAATAGTCATTTCTTTATGGTGAGTTCATTCAAATTCCCCTCTACTAGAAGTAGTTTTTAAGCATACCAAAATGGAGATAACCTAATCAAAACTCAGAATATCTAAATTATGTATATCCTGGAAATATACTATTGATCAATTCAGCAATACCACAGAAAAATATTTTCCAGAACAGTAAGGGGCAAAGGAAGAGTTGATTAAGTGGCTCATCTTAATTTAATTCAACAAATATGTACTGTGCACTTTTTTTACATGCAGGTGTCTTCACTACCTACTACAAGCAATAACAAGTAACGAGGAAACAGCTCCTAACATGAGCTTAACGTGTGAATCATCAAGCACACACATAAATTACTACCATTGCAGTCAGTTGTAATCCAGAGGAAAGCAAGAGAAGGTTATGAGAGTGGATGAGCTAAGGAGACCCTGTCAAACTTTGATTAGCCTCCCTATCTTGCAGCATTTACTTGAAACTATGTTTGGGACCATACTCCGATTATCTCTTAAATCATTTCCCTGTTCCCTCCTTTGCTGCAGTCTTACTGATTTCCAATTCCTTTGCAATATCTTCCTATTTTTTACTCCTCACCATCCTCTTGATGTCAACCCTGGATACACAAAGCTTTTAGAAAACACTTGTTCTTCTCTCTCAGAGCTTTTTATATAACTGGTCTATGGTAGGGAACAGAGCCCTTGGCTAAATCTTATTCTAGACTCAGGCCAGTGTGTCCTTTCTGCTCCCTACCCCACCAAAGAATGGCTTCCCACCTAAAAGGCTTTCATAGTCCCTGAGGCTACTTTTAAGGGCAGCTGCTCAGGAATTACAATATTTAGACCTGCTGGTGGCTCTACTACTGACCTGTCAATTCCCCTAGAAGAATAGCAATTCTCCAAAATCTTTTCCTTATCCTTAGCATTCATCTCAGAGTCCTCACCTACATGGCTGTGTCACCCAGTTCAGCCTCCTTCCACCTTTCCTTGCTCACCACTTGCCTAGCTACTGGATCATTCTTCCACATTTTCAAAGATGCCATGTTCTCCCATCTTGTTCTTCCTTCAGGGCTTTCTTTTGCCTGGCATTTCCTTCCCTGATCTAATTCTTCCCATGGCTGTCTCCACTCCTACAGGTCTCAACTTAAATATCACTTCCCCAGGAGGCCTCTAGGACCAACAAACCATATTGCATAGATTTTTAAATCTATTTTCAAGTATTTATAATTCTTTGCTTTTATGGTATTTAAATTCAAGTACAATCACAAAAACATTCAATGTGATTATTTGTTATCTATCTTTCCCATCACACTAAAAACTCACCACTTCTTTACAGGTATTCAGCATAATGTAAATGCTCAGTAAATACATTTTAATGAATTAATATATAATGTGACTATGTGCTGCCATCTAAACTAATAATAACAGTCATTATTTTGGAAAGAGAAAAACTATATGCATTTAAAAAGCATATAGTTTTAATGTAAGTCTTTTAATGGCATATTCCAAAGATGCATTTTTTCCATTGCTTTTTCAAGAGTGCTGCCAATATTGCTTGAGACTTTTGTTAAACTTGGAAGGACTTGGGAACTTGTTCTTCGGGATGTGTGGAAGAAGTGAGCAGGTTATACCAGATGGCACACAATATTCTTTTATTTAAAATTACAATAGCAATTCCATTGTGAATATTACTTACATTAAGTTGGAACTTTCCAGGCAACAGCAGAGAATTATGCTTTAATGTCTGTATGTTTGTCTCAAGGCAGCTGAGTAAAGCTAGGTGACTATCAAGCTAAAAATATCTAAGCCCAATATTTTTGGTTCACTTATTCTATTCAGATGACATTTGAAAGCTGAGTAAAAAGATTTTGGAGACCTTTCCTATCTCAATATTCTCATGAGTTTTTAAATTAGCATGTTAGAAATAAATGTAAGCATTCTTCTTTTTGATGGGGAAAACAGCACACACACGCACAACCCTAATAAAATCAAATGCAGTCAAAATCTAACTTCATATTTTTAAATGTCCTATAGTATCCAAAATCTGTAAGTTTAACTCACATGCTGTAAAATGTATACCTTGCAAGTACATCTGTGCATATTAGTAACTCACTCATGAAAATTACCGAAGGTTAGAATTGCTAAAGCCTTTGAACTTGGTTGTTTAAGTTCTTTTAGAAAACTTTAAGTATGAACACACAGGTATGTGAAAATATATGTACACTTATACATACTCAGTGTACATACTACATACATGCACATGGCCTTTGATCTGTGAAATATGTTGAATGACTATAATTATGAATATAGCCATCTTAGGTTTCATGTTAGAAATATTAAGCAGTATATTTTAAAATAGCAAGAACTTTCTAATATTGTTAAAAATATCAAATAATAAATTTGAAAATAGTTAAGTACTTTTATATCCTTGGATCTATAGGTCTTAATGAAATTTGTCAAAAATTTTGTTTTGTTTCTGAATTTTGATTTACTAAGGCTATGAAATGTATACCAAATATACTATGTTTCCTGAATGTTCTACTGTCAGTGTTACCCAGATCTTAAATGTAATTTTAAACAAATAAGAGGATGTGTGCTTCTCACAATGCAAAAAGAAATGTTATGAATAGATGTGTCTTTAGATGAGTGAAAGCACAGCATGAAGTAAGATATTAATAATAAGCAGTGAAAGTTTTCATTTACAAACATACAGCATTATCATCTTTACTTTTTGTTGCCTAATCCTTGTGAATTTCATCAAACAAAATTAGGTCTTTACAAGTTGTACCAAATTTGCTAAATACTGCCTGTCTTGAAAAAAGGGTGGGGAGGGGGAGCAAGTTCTTACACAGATGGATCAGGAAAGGATGACTTCATCAAAGAAAGTCTTAGCTACATTAGACAAAAAAAGCTGGGAAACTCAGTGGTAGACTTTTGTGGCCATCATCCCTTTCTCTCATCCTGAGGACTTTTATCTTGTTGGAACTTGTTTGGATTGAGTGTTGCTTCACAAAGTTGCTACTCAAATATTTGAGGTCTTCTGATGATCTAATTTCCCACAAAGGAAACTCTTCTCTTTGTGTGAGATAAATGACTAAGAACCAGTACTAAATCCTTTCATGAAAGGCTTATTATTAATACCATGCACTCATTTGTAAGAACAGTTCAAATACTCCATCTACCTTTTAATATATTTCACAGCTATTTTAAATCTATGTTTTCTCATAATCATCATTTTGCCAAAGTTCAGTTTATAAGTATTCTGGTTAACTTGACCTTACATTTATTTATTTATTTATTTATTTATTTATTTATTTATTTATTTATTTACTTAGTTACTGTGGTACTGGAGATTGAAACCAGGTATGCTCTACCTCTGAACTACATTCCCAACCCTTTCTAATTTTTTTGTTTGTTTGTTTATTTTTTAAGTTTGAGACAGGGTCTCAAAATTAAATTAAGTTTCCAAGGCTGGCCTCAAACTTTCAATCCTTCTGTCTCAGACTCCCTACTTTTGCAATATAAAATCAGAAGGGCAAAAATAAGAAATGCTCTAAGAGTTACATAAATTTAAATAAGTAAACCAAAAGGATTTTGATAAAATGAATATTGGGATGCATTTAAGCATAATATATCCTTTTAACCCATATAAGGAATTATTATTGAAGGTACTCCAAAATACTATGAAAAATAATGTGTTACAAAGTAATACCACAGAGAAAAAATGAAGAAAGAGTCTACCATATTTTCTTTCACAGCATCTGTATTTCTATTCTAAATTCATTATGAGATTTTTGGATAGTTCTAATCATGTATACATACCTCATCAGCAAAGTTGTCCCTGTTGAATTCATAGACTGTTATGAGAATTAAAGCCCTTCGTCAATAGAGTACACAATTTCTGGCCAGATGACAAGATTTAAAAAAATGAATTGTGTGCATAGATCCTTAATATTAGGATCATCTTTTTCAACATTTAGAGCCTCTAGAATGATGACTTCTAGAGGCAACAGGGTTTAATGTTAATAAGAAAATTCAGAAGTTGAAAAGAGGGAAAAACCAGGGGGCAAAAATCAACTAAAAGTAGTATATAGAAAACAAATCACAGAAGGGTAAGTTCAGGTGACTATTTTATATCAGGTATTACTTTTAAAATGAGAGAAAAGAGAGGAAGAGAGGAAGGAAGGAAGCAAAGAAGGAAAGGGCACTTCTCTGCTTATATCAGTACCACAATTCCAAAATTAACATGTGGGACTTAATTATTATAGCTATAATTTCATTACTGTTTTATTACTCTGCAGCCAGGTTTCATATCCACGTGGACACACATGCACATACACCAATGTGATTTTGCACAATTTGTACTCCTCTCAGTTGTTGACTGCAGTGATGTTAAGGTGCAGTACCCATGTGTTTTCAAATGATGGCTATGCTGTGGCCCCACAGCATGACAGTAACGTGAAATTAACAAAATAAAAGCAGTTGGAAGCTCTAAGAATTGGTCTCCATTATCTCTCAGTGCTCATTTTATTTTTACTTCCATATTGCTGAGATACTAGCTCCATTCCTCCCCCCTTCTCTCTCTCTCTCTCTCTCACACACACACACACACACACACACACTAACAGAGACACACACAAATAAAAAATGAGTGATATGGAAAAGTTTTCTAGACTGGAGAAAAGGAGAGAACACATCCTTATGCAGCAAGCAGAGAATGTCACTGGTACAATTCCTCTGGGCCTTCTTCCTCAGGCTGATAATCTTACTAACCACCATGATGCTGGTGAAGGGGATGAACACATTGAGTTTGAAGCACCATTATATGAGCTTCCTCCAGTGCATGCAGTACTTTTCTGTACTGAAAGGAAGAACCTTGACTTCAACAAGGAAGATGTACTCTTGAACTTGCTTGGGGTCAGATGGCATAAGCTGCATGAGTTTTTGCATAAAAACTGTCCATAAAGTATGCATTATGCTCATCTAACTTAAAACTGTGTCCTAAATGTCATTTGGCAGATATAAAATGGACTAAGACATGGATAAGAACTTTGCTGTATACTGACAGGAGAAAAAGATTTCTTTTGGAAAGCTTTGTGAAATTATTCTTCTGTTTTAAAGATGCCATATATTCTCTATGAAAAGAAAAAAAAAGAACTACTTGAATTTTTCAATGGAAAGCATGTATATAGGAACCAAAGTCTTAGTTGTAAATTTCACGCAAATCTAAAGTTGAGTTTAAATGTACACTAGCCTAAACAAGTTAATAGAAAAGAAATCACAAATAGCAAAAGATCTACTAACATCGTCAATTTTAGAGAAACAGCAAGAAAGTATAAGATGAAAAAATCTCCCCATAAAGTTTGACACATAAGACAAATATAATAGCAAATATCTTAATTCTAACTCACTTTGCCAAATTCCCAATTTGAACTTAAACCCCTAGAAGTCTCTTTTCATGTGTGCACAGATGTTCTCTCTCATTTTTTTTCCTTCGTCTCCCTCTTCTCCCTCTCTCCCTTTATTCCCCTGCATCCAGTCCAATTCTGTCAAATTTCCCTCCACCACAATTTTTGAGTGAGTTTCCCTCCTATAACATCTTCTGAAAATTCACCATTCCATCCATTTCATTTCTAAAGAGTTTTCTCTGCTTTTGGTCTTTCTATCTTTAATAACAACCTTGTAGAAGGCACATATTACATTTTAAGAACATTAATCCACTTTAAAACTTTCTGATGAGCTTCATTGCTTTCCTTCCATGATTAAGTCTTTCTCAAGACAACCCCCAACTCCATTTCCAGGGCTCTCCTCTCTGCCCCTGTACACAACCAGAAACAGGGCATCTATTAATCTGATGTCTTTGGCAGCCTTTCCACCCCATTCCCAGCAATGTAACCACTTTTCAAGGGGCAATCTCAATCCACCTTTCCTTCTCAATGCTGCTGAAGTTACCTGCCAGGTAAGCTTTCTCACAAGGCTCTGGGCAACCCTTTAGGTTCTTGATGAACTGTGAATGCCTCAACTACAGTAGTCTTTGAGGGCAGAGACTGTAGGTAAGTCATCTTAGGACCTAAGTAAAACAACCATGGGAGGCTGAGGCAGGAGGACTGCAAGTTCAAAGTGAAAGCTCAGCAACTTAGCCAAGCCCTGTCTCAAAATAAAAACTAAAAGGGCTCCATGGTTAAGCATCCCTGGGTTCAAAAAAAAGAATACAACCAAATACATAGAGTAGGAACACTCTATATTTATGGAAAAAATGAAAGAATCATGATGAAGCTGAAGAAATAATATAAGAGGATTCCAACTCCATTCTGCCACTTACCCACCCAAGCATTTTTCCTCTAGTTCTTAATGAAAAAGAACAGTATATATTCTCTATAGCAACTTACCATACTTAGGCCCAATCTAGTCCTTTCTTTGTTTTTGCCATGACCCATAAGAAACATCTTTTTTATTTTTAAATGGTAGAAAAATAAAACAAGCAAAGGAAAAATAATATTTTATGATATAAAATTATAATAAATATTCAAATTTTGTTAGTAAAGTTTTATGTAAACATATTCGGCTCATCCATTTACATATTGTCTATGGCTACTTTCTCCCTAAAAGTAGAGTTGACTAGTGTGACAGAAGTCCAAAGCTGGCCACGCTACAACTAGTTACTGCTTTTTCCCTTTACAGAAAAGTTCTGAGAGATTCCGTCTACAGTATTACGTAGATTAATACAGTTATGCTAACAGAAGTACCTCGAGACTGCAAGAACACGATGGAGTTGATGAGGGCTGGCACCAGCTCTACATTCTTTTTGTTCTCTTGGGCTTATCATTCATGATATAAAACAATAACCAGTTGTGCCAGCTTGAATGTGACAGCTACTGAATATCTGAAAATGTTTCAAACCAAGCAAGTTGATTTTAAAATCAAATTATAGAACATTGTTCCCTCTTCGATTATTAATTTATTCAAAATAATGAGACCAGATGAAAAACACAAAAATGAACTCCAACTTATATTGCCAATCTTATATATTATTTTCCTTTTATCATTTTCCAGCTCCCTACAGAATAGAGATGATCAAATTTTTCACATTCTCTTAAATTGTATAGCCCCCAAGGACACATGGCCATCTAATAAGATTTTGTTAATGTTGAAAGTACTAAGAGGATTATGTTCTCAGTTCTGTTCAACCAATGCAGCTGATCACATCTCTCATGTCTTTATATAGTAGACTCATGTTTTTTTACTAATTATCCTTTGAACTACAATGCAACTTTCTATGAAGCATCTCCTATAGTTTAAGTGAACAATTTTCAATGACTATTTTTTCACCTGAATACAGCTCATGGCTTCCAAGGTTTGTGACAAGTCCTGAAAAGTGAGTGGCAAAATACTTTGAATCTGTTTCCATTTTTGCCAAATTTTTCCTCTAATATTTAGAAATGTCTTCTAAAGTCCATGTTAGTTTTGTTATTTCATCTTCATAAGCCTGGATACACAGAGACAGTACAACCTTCTCTGGTTTCAAGTAGACGGTCATCTTCTTGAAGCCTCTATCTTTGTACTAACTTCGTCTATTCTGCCAAAACCTCTCCTCATGTTCTGGAGGTGAAATGCAAAATTAAAGAAGTATTTCAATTGCACTTAAGTCACATTCATTGAAAGGGACCCTTCCTAGTTAGTGATGCAAAACTACCAAAATGAGCACTATAATCTTGTGACCTTTAAACTGGGATAAGACACTTCTAATCTGAATCATATTCTCTCCTTGTCCCCACTCCTACACTTATCCCCTGGGCCCTTTCAGTCTTATTGCTTTGCTGGCTTCTCCCTCTACTTAGATATCTAAATTTCTGATTATTTCCCTGAAGGATTTGTTTATATTTATATACTAAATGAAGCTTTAGCTTTTATTCTCTGAAGAGTTTTTTCTTCCTAAATTTTTGTGAATCGTTCCATGTGGTTTCAGGGGAGGAGGGGAAAGAACCATGGTTTTCTAATACTGAGATAGGTAATTTCTTTTTCATTTTGTTCTGTCCTTTGTATCACTAATAAAGATGTTAAATCAGACCTCACTTAAAGTTGATCTCTAGACATCACTCACCAAATCGTTACAATTTTATCTGTGATTGCCCTTGGGTATTACCACCTCTTAACAAGATATTTCACTTCCACAGAGTGAAAAACAGGTTATAAGAAGCATCGTGCAGAATCTTTTAAATGTTGTTTATTTTCATAGTCAGATTAAAGCACAGACTTTTGATTGAACCTGAGTATGTATTGAAGGACCACACTAGGATGCTCCATCAAAAATAAAAATGTAAAATAAAGAGAAGAATGAGAATGATTTAAAAAAAACACTAAGGTTTGGCTTAATTTACCATCTAAATATTAACAATTTTCATGACATTAGAATCATGCTGAAAAACAGATTGGAGAAGAATCAATTTACATTTTCTAGTTGCTACACAACAGGTCACCAAAACTAGAAGCTTTTCTACTTAGGAACCACATGGTTCCTAAACCTCAAGCATTTTATTTGAACTGTGGTGTGTATATAAGGTGATCAAAAGATTTAAGATGTAATGGGACTATAATGATGCCATCTCTAGTTCCTTATGTTAAACTATCCTATAGATAAAGCACACTGTGCACACATATATACATATAAATAACAACTTCTTTGTAAATCACAGACTGTCCCTTACAATCCAAGTGCTCATGGGAAACTAACACCTGCCACCCTTAACACTTTCTCATTAGATGCTTCTCTAAATTCTCAAGAGTATTGTAATTAGTTTCTTCATCAAACAAACAAAAATGCTATTTGAATGTTGCAAAAGAGATCTGCCTAGACAACATTCTGAATATGATCACTAATGCCATGTTTTTAATTCAGTATCATCACAAACTTTGCCAAAGTATAAGGATGGCTGATTTTTTTTTAAATGCTCATTTGGGATATTTTTACCATTTCAATTTAATTTGACAGTAGTCACAACAGTTTGTAAAACACTACGTTTTCTAAAAAACATTGCAGGTATTAAAAATTAGTAATTTCTTGGTCAAGAGCTTTGATGCTGTATAATATCTAATTTGCAAAATGGCTAAAGTAGTATAAAAACCTTTCTTGTCTGCCTTTTCCCCCCTATTACAAACACAAGGTATTAATCACTGATCTCAAAGGCAGCTGACTGATGCTATTCATGGAGTAGAGCTTTCTCACTCATGTGGCCCCATGAATAACTCTCAAGGCTTTTATTACTGCTCTGAGTGGACTCTTAGCAGCACAGCCTCTCTTTAGCAACCCTGTCCCCTTAGGCTCCAGGAGGATTATAGATAATGGCTGAAAGAAAGCATCATTGGTAAAAACAAAAGTTTTTAAAGAAAAAAATTGGAGCAAAGTGGACATATTAGAGACAAGTCATGATTCATGGCCTGTACTATGTTCTGCCTCTTTCTCTCACTCAATACACTCTTTAGTTTTACTGCTGGATAAGAAGGGACCAAACCAGTGCACTTCTCCTAGCAACCAATGTCAGTCAGCAAAGAAGGCATGTCATCTGCTCAAAGGGAAAACGGAAGAATTTGGGGTCATACAAAGCAGACACATGTTCTTTTGCATTTGATCCCAAATTGATTATCAAAAAGGATTCAGTAAATGCTAAATAATTCTGTTTTATGTGAATGTTAACAATCCTTAGAACTAAATATTAGCTTGTCTATTTGCTAGATAGTTGAGTGTCTGATACTAGGCTGATCCACTACATTCAAATGTTCAGGTTTTTTTTTTTTTTTTTCAATGCACCCTGTCACTGACTCCCTATGGTTCACAAAGATCACCTCTCCCAAGCATATCTTTGAATCTCTTGGATCATTTCAAATGAAAAAAATTTTCAGAAACTTCCAAAACATTCCATATTTAGGAAACTTAGAAGCAAATCCTGGTAAAGATGAGACTCTAAAGCTTTTGCCTGGTCATCTTATTTGTATGCCATGTTTAGCTCCTGCTTCAAAAGATGTAAACTCCTTTTGAAAAGCTGAACAAACTTGGAATTTAAATTTAACATAATGAGATGTATTTACTGGGAGAATCATAAATCTGGAGAGTTTCATTATATCCAACGGATGAACATCACAGGTGTTAGAGTTTAAAGGAAGAGTACGGTAAGAATTCATAGCCTGGAAAGTGTTCTTGAAATAAAAGTTTTTTGAATTGTGAATAGGGAGCAAGCATGAAACAACTCAGTATATTCATATCTTATAGCCCTGTGTATGGGGGTGAGGTGGATAAGAGCTTTTTGCCCAAAATATGTACACATGTTGCACATATTTTCCCCAATTCTTTTTTCTTTCATTTTGTATTAAATGTTGACATCATCCAGGCTTTCAAATCACAATAGTGGGATTGAAGCACTTAAAAACATACTTAACTACAAAATCACTTACATGTTTTCATAAGAGCCATGAAAAAAAACACCCCCATTGAATCTGTTAGCACTTCTTCTCTAGTGAAGTTATTAAACAGCATTGACCATGTTTGGAGGCGAAGAGGAGGCAGCGAACCCCCATTGAATGACAGTTTTAAGATTTGTGCATGCAGGGCTCATGCACCCTTGAAACACGTTTGATTGTCAAATTTTAAGCCTTGAGATTAAGTGAAATAAATTGCAGTCAATAAAATTGTTCTGGGAACATCAAATTATGTGTTCTAACTCTTCAAAGTCCATTTTGCCTGGAAATAAAATGCTGATGTACATTGTACCTGGTTTTTATTTGCAAAAGGTTATATTTAAGCTGGGCCTTGTGGCATGTGTTTGTCATCTCCGGGACTTGGAAGCCTGAGGAAGGAAGATTGCAAGTTCAAGGCCAATCTCAGCAAGGTTTAGGGTCTACAGAGGTCATACGCAATTTAATGAGACTCTGTCTCAGAACAAAAAATAAAAAGTTCTGGGGATGGGACTCAGTGCTTTACCTGAATTCAATCCCCAGTACAAAAGAAAAAGAAAAATAGTTATATTCTTCTCTACCCAATTTCTCCTCTAATACATGATAAGAGATGGGCAAGCCAAGGGATTAACATAACTAGCATTTGGGTAAAGTTTGGTTTTGGTTATTGCTGACCTTCAAAGATATTTGAGAATATACAAGCTGTTGGCTATCTAGGAGAAGAAGGTGAAATGTTAGAGATAAGTGAAGGTGATAAAAGTTAGAGAGATCTAACTTATCAACAATGGAGTTGGTTTTCAATACTACACTATTATTTAGCAATATGCAGAAGTATTCAAGTTATAAAACAACTAAACACCTATTTCTAGATTCATCCTAAATTTCTTCAATTCAATGTAATGCCAAAAATCATATTCTATGATTAAGAGGCAGAGTTAAACAAATTAGTTTAACCATACTATGGCTTTTGTTAGTATTTGAATATATACACTGTAAAACGTTAAAGTATGCCTCTAATCTTGATTTATAAAGATTTATAAAATTTTCTTTAGAAAGAAAAATTCTTGACAATTTTTTTTGAAATTCAAAAATTCTTCCCTTTTTGATTGTACTTTTTAATTGGTTATAAGTAAGGCAGAGGTTTTGGATAAATCCCTAAAGTTCCAATTTGATTTTAATTAGGTATTCCTTATTTAAATTTAAAAGCAGTGTACTGGAATAGTTGTTATAGTCCATGTTTTCCAGCTAATTTCCAAAAAATCTTAGGACCAAAAACAAGAGAAATAGATCCCACATCAATCCTTGCCACAGAAATTTAAATGGTAGGGGGGTTAACAATCCTGGAGCTGTAGCTACTATGTTGCATATGGTTCTAGGTAAGTAGTCATGAACCTAAACACAATGACTGAAGACTATTATTTTCTTAGTATTATTTTCTTAAAAATTCCATTATTCATAAGAAAACATAAGTACTACTGGTCATTAACGAACAAATATGGATGTGAATCATAAGAGTAGTGATATTTGCTTGACATCCATATCCATGCCATAAAGCTCACACCAAAACAGAGGGACATTCCACATGCAGATTGGACAATAGACCATGATAGTTTTTAAAGATGCATATTTATGGGTTTGGATAATTTTTTTTAATATTTATTTTTTTTAGTTGTAGGTGGACAGAATATCTTTATTTATTTATTTATTTTAATGTGGTGCTGAGGATCAAACCCAGCACGCATTCTAGGTGAGCACTCCACCACTGAGCCATAACCCTAGCCCCTTGGATAATTTTTTCTGGGCTAAAATTTCTTCCTAAAATGTACTCGAGAATGATTAAAAAAATAGAGCACTAAATAGAAGTACTTAGAAAACAGAATTTAAGTTTGAGAGAGACCTCGGAGAGTACACAGTCAAATCTTTATAAAAAAACAAATTTATAAAAAGTTTATAAAAAACAAATTTGTAAGGATTTTAGACCATACTATTAATCAGTAGGAAAACTGACACTGACGTCCAGAGCTTCTGGCCATTCAAGGGGTGCCCCTTCCTTAGAAGTCATGATATTGTTATATTTAGGTTATCCTTTCTGACAGACACAACCACTCATTATGCAAATCTGAATAACGGGTAATTATTAGACTCAATGTCTATACTACATAATTGGGTTATCTAGAGAAAAATGGAGGAGGGGGCTTGATATTGTGTTTTTAAAAGATTGTCCATAGTAGGAGTGTTTAATTAGAACTCAGTAAGTTCATCTGACACAAGATTTATCTGCTTGGTACTTTACATCAAAAGCACCAGGTAAAAATATTCTGAATACAATGTAAATCGTCAACATGAAATAAAATGCAGCGTTATCTAAGCATATGCTATGTGTTAACAAAAGTTGCTATCTGCAGTATGTTCCCTTGTTTATTCCTTTCATTCCTAACACTATGCACTTGGGAATGCCATTTGCTCTGCAATCAGCAAATGATGCAATGGAAACACACATGTCATAGCACGTTTGTCACAGCTGCATAGGTGTGGTCACAGAGGAGTCCACTTAAGAGGCAACAAAAATTCACATTAGTCATTTGAAGACTCATGTTTGAAAAAAATTATATGAAAATTGTCATAGAAATGTATTCCAAATGTAGCTCAAATAGTTTGACAGCCAATGTTCTCTTCTAGTTATTTCCTTGTTCATACAAGTGAGGAGTGATAATATAATGAAAATGCTACTAATAAAAACAATAAATAACATTTAAATGGTGCTTATAAAACACCAGGTACCATTCAGAGCATAATATATGATTTTCATATATATGTATACATATGCATATATAATATTTATTCTTCATAACAACTGTAGAGGAGATAGTAATGTCATGCCTCATTTACAGATATGGACATTGAGGCAGAGACAGTTTAAATTGCTTGTTGAAACTCACTCAGTAGTCTTTGCTGACAGTCTTTTAATTTTCAGAACACGCTTCTTCCTTACAAACTATATTACAAAGAAAGTAGACTTCTTGTCTTGCCCTTTAGCATGGCTTTGTCCTTTCCCTGACATTCTTCTTGTTCCTCCTTTTGCTCAAATGAAATTTCTAATTTTCCACCCATCAAACACCCCACTGCTCCTCTGAGGCCCAGGTTAAGTGAGCCATTGGGTGCTGACCTTTCCTAGATCATATCAGCTTGAAATCACCTATTCCTTCTTGAAGTCCCCACACTCTATGGTGAATATCATCAAATCCCCATTTATTGGACACTATTTTTACATTGGTAACTTGAACATTTGGTACCTGCCCTACTAAACAGGAATTTCCTTAAAGGTGGAATTTATTTAATAGTTATTATGTTCCTCAAAGAGCCCAGCAAGTTGTCCTGTCTATACATAGATGCTCACAGTTAGCATGTGCTGAATCAAATGATAGCCTCAACATATCAGGCTGATGTTCCCACTGATATGTTTAGAAAACAACTGGTCATTTTCATGCAGTATGAACAGCAGGTTGAAGCTCCCGTTACAAAGTTTTGGGGCTAGGAAACTAGAAATAGTCTCTCATAGGAAGAAGTATGTTATAGACATAAAGCATCCCTGGGCTCTAGATTCAGCTCCATCATTAAGAACAATGGGTTCTGTGACAAGGTACATAAAATCTGACTTTCAATCTTCCATGTGTCCCAGTAATAGAGGCTTGTGCCACATAATGACATATATTTTTTCTGGTTCTGAGGTGATCATTTTGTGATTTATGTTTAGTATTTTTGAGGTCTCTGATAAAAGTGACAAGTTCAGTCTTGCTAACTGAACAGTTTCATAAAACTCTACAGGGCAACTAAAGAAGATTCGAAAAACAACAATTAGCAAACCTATTAGAAATTAGGAGTATTTGAAATTAAATACCTATTTTTGTAATATAAAATAGTTTCGATGTAAAACATTAAATACAACTCATGGAGGCAATTTGATGCCTTCTTTAAATTCACATATTTACCACACACACCACTAGTGGGAATGTAAAATTGTATAGGTGCTTTCAAAAATAGTCATGCAGTTCCCCAAAAGGTTAAATCTGTAGTTGCCATATGACCCAGAACTTTCAATCTAGGTTACTGTAGACAAATGAAAACCATTTGTCTACATAAAAATTAGTACATGAATATTCAAAGCAGCAATATCCATAATAATTTACAGTTTATAAATCAAATAATAAATGATATGGAGTATTATTCAATAATACAAAGAAAATGAAGGACTGATTCATGCTACCACATGATGACCCTTGAAAATATTATCCTAAGGTAAAGAAGCTAGTCACATAATTTTATGATTTAAATGATTCCATTTACATGAAATGTCCAGAACAGACAAATCTATGGAAACAGAAGTAGACAAGTGGTTTCCTATGGTTGGAGATCACATTGCACAATGAACAGAGTACAAGATTTCTTTTTGAGGTAATTATAAAATTAGATTCTAGTGATGATTGTACAACTTTATACTAAATATACTGAACTATATGCCTTGAACAGGTAAATTTTATAGCAGCAAAACTACTGGAGAAAAAGAGAAAACATTTGATCGCTAAGTTCAGAGAATTATCTATGCTGGCCTTTATCAGTTTTGAAAAATAAATTTTCCTATTAAGGTTTTGATTCATTTTCTTTTTTTTGGTACTGGAGATTGAACTCAGGGATACTCGACCACTGAGCCACATCCCCAGCCCTATTTTGTGTTTTATGTAGACACAGGGTCTCACTGAGTTGCTTAGCGCCTCGCCGTTGCTGAGGCTGGCTTTGAACTCGCGAGTCTCCTGTCTCAGTCTCCCTAAGGGCTGGGATTACAGGCTTGCGCCACCGTGCCTGGCTTTGATTCATTTTTCTTAAACTAAAAGTAACTCTGCAAAGAAGGCTCCACTTGCCAAATTCTTGAGTGTATCTCAGCTTAGTATCAACAATGGTAAACAGCTCCTTGGGCGTGATAATTCCAACTACAGATAGAACAGAGTGATGCCCATTACTGGGGATATTACTTTAATGTTCCTTTTCTTTTTCAATTATTAGGAAGCTATATATCTGGGGGCCACTTTTAGAACTAATCTACTTGATTCCATCTCCAAACTAGGGGAATCATTTTTAGTTGTTGTTAATGTTTAAGTGGAAAGTGAAATCTGCCATAAATGTACAAGAAGGTCTCAAATCTTAGCCTAGATATCATCATATTGCTCAGTGCAGGGGAGAGTATATGGTCCTACTAAGGCACAACAGAATCATCTGAAAGCACCTTATCAAAAGATGCCTAACACTCAACAGTGTGTTAAAAAACACAGCGGCGTTGGTGTTGGGATTAGAAAGAGTGAATGTGAAAGTCATCATGATAGAAAATGACCTTTTTTTTTTGATTGAAAAGGGTTATATGAAACCAAATGGTCAATTCTGTATCTCCTGCTAGGTAAAAGGCAAAATTTTAAATCACCAGAAATCATGTTGTCATTTGAGTCAATATATAGTTTGTAAACTCTGTCTCAGCTTCTCTACACACACACACACACACACACACACAAACACACACACCCTAGTTCAAATGGGAAACATCTCATGTGTTGGGCTAAGGCACAAAAATAAAAATGTCAAAAGTACTCCATAAGCACATTTGCATTTATTCAACAAATATTTGACTATTTACTATGTGTCATTTAGTGCTCTAGGTGCTAGAGGTGCATTGATAAACATGACTCGTAAGTCTCTGACCTAGCAGTTTAGTGGAGGAGCCATTAAGTGGAAGAGTCGGACAATAAACAAACTACTGTCCATACCTGTCTACCTTGGGGACAACATGCTCTCCTTGTTTCTGCATATCTTGCCAGCAGAGGCACTAAGTACTATTTCCTCCAAACTATATTTTCAAGGATATATATTGAAATAGAATCCACAGACTTTAGAAAACAGAGAGAGTTCCCTTTGAGAAGAGAAAGCAGATTTCCTTAAGGGTCAAGATAATAATGCCTCCCTCTCAGGCATATGTGAAGCAAGTTACATTATTATCTATTATAAATATTCAGGTTCCAAGGTCAAGGTTCTTCAATTGTGAGGAAAACCCACTATGTATGCTTCTTTTATCTATCTGCACGCCTTCCCCCCCCTCCCAGAGAAGGCAAATCAACACAAATATGAATCATGCTGCTTATTATGGCATGACTAATAAAGTCCATTATCTCTGACCCATCAATCTCATGTCTTTTGCCAGTATTCATGTAGCTCTTTTTAGTTTGCAAATAAGTTAAACTGTCAGTCTCTTCACAATTTTTGATACACACATACACTCATTCACAAGCACACTTCCAAGAAGTGATAAAATATTTTAAGACAGATAAAGGGTACAGCCTAATTGGGTCATTAGGGAAGCAATTTCAGATCTGAAATTTTCTCCAAAAGCCCATGTGTGAAAGACTTAGTCCTCAAGGTGGTATTATTGGGAGAAGGTAAGGTAGTGTGGGAAGAGCTTAGGATTTGAATTCATTCTCATAAAGGAGACAGGGGGACTCAGTCCCTCCCTCTTCCTCTCTTTTGCTTCAGGCCATAAGGTAAGAATGCCTTCCCACCATGATGTGTCACCACAGGCCTAAAAGCAATGCAATCTACCCATCACAAATGGAAACCTCCAAAACTTTAAACCAAAATAAACCTTTTGTCTTTGTAACTTGATTATCTTAGGTATTTTTATAGTAACAGTAAACTAATAGTATACTCTTATTTTTGAAGACATGATACTAAAATAAGAACTTAACTGAATCAATTGAAAGACTTGCCTACCAATAAAATAATCCAGGTAAGAGCATTTCCAGTAGAGGAAAGAATAAATGCGAAGGCCATGAGTCCACAAAGAACATGAAGAAGAAAGTTCTAAATCCACATTCTAGCTAGAAAGTGTGATAACATAAGGTCAGAGAGATAGAAAGGGGTCTGACCTTCCAGAGTCTTATAAACCTTTATGAAGAGCTCTGAGTGGAATCCATGATGAAGGAGCTATAGGAACACACGTACCTTATTTACATGTGGTTGTAAGACTGTCTCCTCTGGCTACTGAGTAGACAACTGGGATTGTTATGGGCTGATTTAAAAATTAAGTCAGAGCTGGGCGCAGTGGCTCAAGCCTGTAATCCCAGCACTTAGGGAGGCTGAGAAAGGAGAATCGCGAGTTCAAAGCCAGCCTCAGCTACAGCGAGGTGCTAAGCAACTGAGTGAGACCCTGTCTCTACATAAAACACAAAATAGGGCTGGGGATGTGGCTCAGTGGTCGAGTGCCCCTGAGTTCAATCTCCAGTACCAAAAAATAAATGAATGAATAAATAAATAATAAAAATTAAGTCAGGTTAACCCCTTTCTGCTCAGACACCTCATCCTGTGCAGTATTGGCCCCCCTTTCCTCATGAGCCCACTTGCATAGAAGCTGACACCCCCAACCCCTTGCAACAAGACCATGTTTTTAAACTATGGAACTGGTGCTAGCTTACTTCCTGAGTAGGTATAGGAGGTGCCAATTCTTTTTTTTTTAGGCTTACATGTTAACAGTGTAAATGATTCATTGTACATAGACAGAGGATAACATATCAATTCTCTAGTTGTAAGTTGTATAGAATCACAACATATATGCAGTCATACATAAAGTTAGGGCTATGATGTCCATCATATTCCACCACCCTTGCTGTCCCCATGCCCCCTCCCCCCTTACACCCCTGTGAACAGAGATCCACCATTGTTCCCATGTTCTTCCCCACATTATGGATCAGCATCTACTTATCAACGAGTACATTCGGCATTTGGTTTTCTGAGATTGGCTTACTTCACTTAGCATGATATTCTCCAACTCCATCCATTTACCTGCAAATGCCATAATTTTATTCTCTCTTATTGCTGAGTAATATTCCATTGTGTATATTTACCACAGTTTCTTTATCCAGTCATCTATTGAAGGGCATCTAGGTTGGTTCCACAATTTAGCTATTGTGAATTGAGCTGCTATAAACATTGAAGTGGCTATAAACACAGTATGCTGTTTTTAAGTCTTTTGGGTATAGACCTAGAAGTGGGATAGCAGGCTCAAATGGTGGTTCCATTCCAAGTTTTCTAAGGAATCTCCATACTGCTTTCCAGATTGGTTGTACCAATTTGCAGTTCCACCAGCAATGTAAGAGCGTGCATTTTTCCCCACAACCTCGCCAATACTTTTTGTTGTTTGTATTCTTGATAATTGCCATTCTGACTGGCGTGAGATGGAATCTTAGGGTAGTTTTGATTTGCCTTTCTCTGAATGCAATACCAATTAGAATCCCAATGTCACTCCTTATAGAAATAGAAAAGGCAATCATGAAATTCATTTGGAAGAATAAGAGACCCAGAATAGCCAAAGCAATCCTTAGCAAGAAGAGTGAAGCAGGAGGCATCACAATACCTGACTTCAGATTATACTACAAAGCTATAGTAACAAAAACGGCATGGTACTGGCATC
>PVHX01012616.1:0-58415 GCA_004024805.1 Geosciurus inauris
GAAAGAACAATTAAAAGCAGGACATTTAGTTCCATCAACATCCCCCTGGAACACACCTATTTTTGTCATTAAAAAGAAGTCTGGAAAATGGAGACTTTTACAGGATCTGAGGGCTGTTAATAAGATGATGCAAATTATGGGACCCACTCAACCAGGGTTGCCTGTACCTACAGCAATCCCGAAAGATTGGCATTTATTGATGATCGATTTAAAGGACTGTTTTTTCCATATTCCTTTACACAAAAATGATCATGAGAAGTTTGCTTTTAGCCTACCACACACTAATTTGAAGAAACCTTCCTTGCGGTTTCAATGGACAGTATTGCCGCAGGGCATGGCTAACAGTCCTGCACTTTGTCAAATGTATGTATCGGCAGCTATACAACCAGTTAGAGACAGATATCCA
Source organism: Geosciurus inauris (assembly GCA_004024805.1). Taxonomy (NCBI): domain Eukaryota; kingdom Metazoa; phylum Chordata; class Mammalia; order Rodentia; family Sciuridae; genus Geosciurus; species Geosciurus inauris. The sequence continues at coordinate 407 of PVHX01012616.1, forward strand.
GATGTATGTTATTCATTATATGGATGACATTCTGTTAGCTGCTTCAAATGAAAAATTACTATTACAAGCTTTTGGGGATCTTTCCACATTTCTACTAAAGGCTAATTTAATCATTGCATTAGAAAAGGTTCAAAAGATGCCTCCTTATTCTTATTGAGGTCACATCATAAATTCCTCTGGTGTAAAACCCCAAAAGATACAAATTAGAGATCAACTTAGCACTCTTAATGACTTTCAAAAACTTCTAGGGGATATTAATTGGCTGAGGCCATCATTAAAACTTTCTACAGGTCACCTACAGCCTCTTTTTAATATTCTAAAGGGTGATTCTGATCCTAACTCCAGTAGAACTTTGACTGAAGAGACCCGCTCTGCGCTGCAAGTAGTTGAGCAGGCTATTGAAAAGGCACATTTGTCCTGCATTGATTATACCCGGCCACTATTATTGATAATTTTTCCATCTACATATTCTCCAACGGGAGTGTTTTGGCAAACTGCTCCCATCTTGTGGGTTCATTTAGGAACCTCCCCTACAGCTCACGTGGAGCCTTATCCAATAGCTATGAGTAGACTCATCCAAAAGGGTCTAAAGATGTCTGTTCAAACCTTTGGCAAAGAACCAGATACTATTGTACAGCCTTATACAGCTGAACAGGTTCAGATATTAGCTGCTAATACCAATGAATGGGCCATTCTATGTACTTCTAGCAGCACAATTGACAATCATTATCCCTCTGAGAAGCTATGTCAGTTTTGGGTTTTTTTTAAAATATTTTTTTAGTTGTTGATGGACACAATGTCTTTATTTTATTGCTTTGTATGTGGTGCTGAGGATCGAACCCAGGGCCTCACGCATGCGAGGCAAGCGCTCTACCGCTGAGCTACAATCCCAGCCCTGCTATGTCAGTTTTTTAAGTCACATCCTGTTGTTTTTCCAAAAATAGTGAAGACCATTCCTATCCCTGGAGCACATTCAGTTTTTACTGATGGGTCATCTAATGGTACTGTATCTGTGTACTCTTCAGGCAAAAGTATCACCCAATGATTTCATCCAGGGTCTGGTCAAAAAATCGAACTTCAAGCATTGACCCTGGCACTTCAGATGTTTACCTGTGAGCCTATTAACATTTATACTGACAGTGTGTACATTTCCAAAATAATTCCTTCCCTAGAGACAGCAGGTTTTATTTCTTCTGGGTCCTCTGTTCAAGACTTATTGAGAATTATTCAAGGCTTGATTTGGGAACGCAAACATCCCTTTTTTATTACACATATTAGGGCTCACATCAGTCTTCCTGGCCCCTTATCTGAGGGTAATGCTCTGGCAGACTCACATGCATTGTGGGCGCCACGCTGGAGCAAGCTCAAAAATTCTGTAACATGCCGGGCGTGGTGGCGCAAGCCTGTAATCCCAGCACTTAGGGAGGCTGAGACAGGAGAATCGCAAGTTCAAAGCCAGCCTCAGCAATGGCGAGGCACTAAGCAACTCAGTGAGACCCTGTCTCTACATAAAACACAAAATAGGGCTGGGAATGTGGCTCAGTGGTTGAGTGCCCCTGAGTTCAATCTCCAGTACCACACACACACAAAAAAATTCCATAACAAATTTCACTGTAATGCCCAATCCCTCAAACACCATACAGGTATAACTAAGGAACAAGCAGTGCAAATTACTACTACCTGCCCTACTTGTGCCCCTTTCATTCATCTCCCCCATTAGGGGATTAATCCAAAAGGACTGATGGCTAATGATATATGGCAGATGGATGTCACGCATGTGCCGAGTTTTGGTAAATTGCAATATGTTCATGTTACCATAGACACCTTTTCAGGGCTTATATTTGCTTCTGCTCACTCAGGAGAAAAGATTAAAGATGTCAAAGCGCACTGTTTACAGGCCTTTGCTTACATGGGAGTTCCTAAAACCTTAAAAACTGATAATGGTCCAGCTTACACATCTGTGAGTTTTCAATCCTTCTGCACAGATTATGACATTAAATTAGTACATGGCATTCCATACAATCCACAAGGCCAAGCTATTGTGGAACAGGCAAATCAAGTTCTGAAGTCCTATCTTTCTAAAACAAAGGAGGGGGAATTCACCTCCCCTCATGGACGCTATATTTTAAATTTTCTCTATATTTTAAATTTTCTGACTGTGGATACTCAGGGCAACTCCGCAGCTGTTCTACATTGGAACCCTTCTCAGGTGACACAAAAGATAGTGGAATGGAAGGATCTAAGGACAGGAGTATGGCGTGGTCCTGATCCTGTAATTTCTCAAGCCCGAGGGTCTGTTTGTGTCTATCCCCATGATGCAGACATTCCTGTTTGGGTCCCTGACAGATGTGTCAGGGAAGTTATAACCTAAGAATCTGTCCAGGAGCCTCTTCCCTCCTGGGAAGCCTTTCTTTGTGTTTTACAGAATCTGATGATGTTGGTGAAGACCTATTGAAGAGCTTGTGGGTATTCCTTGGAGAATTCCCTTCCACGTGGTAGACTTGCTCATGTTCTCTATATCTTAAATTTTTTGAATGTTGATTCCAATGGATGCTCAGCAGCCCTGCGGCATTGGAATCCTTGCCGCCCTGATCTGGGCCTTGCCCGTTGGAAGGATCTACAAACTGGAGCTTGGCGTGGCCCGGATCCCATTTTGACACGCACTAGAGGCTCAGTTTGCATATTTCCCAAGAATGCTGAGTCCCCTATATGGGTTAATGGTCACAATAACTCCACCCAAGGGTAGAAGGTAATTACTGATTCCTCACCACATGTTTTGCTTGGAAATGTTATTCTGTTAATGTGTCTAAGGCTTTCTTCCTAGTGCAACTTTACAGAGCTCCATGGGATTTTGGGATTACAGCTGCAGCAGTTGCAGTGCAGGCGGCGGTGACAGGCAGCGCGAGCTCACACGCTCCCCCCGCGGCGTGCTGCTACACCATGGAGCCTGCCCTGTGGCTGGCTGTATGAGTGCTGCGGCTGCTGCTGCGGGAATCATGCTAGCTCAGTCTGCTGCAATGTCTGTGATGGTGGAGACGTTAGCACGCCGTACTGCGTACTGCTGATCCACTTACATCACAACAGGCCATCAACAATCATTTTCAAAAAACTTGTCTAGTGCTTTGTTTCTGTTAAATCAGTATTTAACAGGACCCTGAAATCGGCTATGTTTAAACTTTACTTTTCAATTGTTAGCCCAAATTGAGACTCAGGTTGATTTAATGGATTCTGGTGCAGTTCTCTCTGCTTTGCAAAAGTTTGGAACAATGTTACATCAGTGGGCTGGGTCAATAGCCTTGATTGTACTCCTGTTGGTTGCCATAGTACTGTTGGGATGGTGATCTTGCAGAATTGTAAGATCAATTCAAAATCAATCAGGCCATGATAGCTCTTTAAAAACAACCTCTCTGCCCAGATCTGGCTGGGCTTGGCGCAATCCTAGGAAAGCCAATGACGGGTAAGATGGGGCGTGGTCACAAGCAACCTAAGACAGGAAGTATACCATATCATCACAAGGTATGCTCTCCCATGACAGGTAAGCTGTGTTCCAGAGTTCCCACGACCTAAGACAGGCTCTAGGAAAAGAGAGGGGGAATTGTGGGAGAGAGCTGGCCTGGGCGTCTCCACAGTACATAATGTGCAACAGTATCAGGTTTTTCAATCATGTGGTTTTGGCCATAGTTCCACATTCTTGTAACAGTTCCGCATTCCTGTGAATAGCCTCAGGGTGCTATTAGAATAGTCACACCCTGTGCACCCTGTAGCACTTGCGGGATATAGGGCATTTTAGCATATATAAAGAGGAATGTGAGCTCAATAAAGGAGTCTCTCTTGCCTTGTTCTGTGTGTGTGTGTGTGAGTGATTTTCATCCGAGGCTCCCTCGCCGACTCGGTTTCCCTTTGTGCTGGCGTGGGCGCTGGCATATTTTGTCACAGTAATGTAAAGCTGACCAGCACACTTGGATCACAATACAATTGTTAGAAATCAATTTTAAAATAAAAATTTAAAGCTTCATATGTCTCTAAATTTAAAAAACACATTCAGATCTGGGCATAATGCACACCACCTATAATCCCAGCTACTCAAGAAACTGAGGTAGGAGGATCTCAAGTTCAAGACCAGCCTGGGTAACTTAGCAAGACCCTGTATTCCTAAAAAATGAAAAGGGCTGGGGATACAATTTAATGGTAGAGTACTTAGCATGTTTGAGCCCCTGGATGTTCAGACCCTAGTAATGAAGAAACACATGCACACATACAGGGGCTGGGGGTATGGGTCAGTGGTAGAATGCTTGCCTAGAATGTGCAAGACCTTGGGTTTGATCCCCAGCACTGCAATAAAACAAAATCACATACAGTTTTTAGATGATTCATAGGTCTAGTAAAATACTATAGTAAAAAGAGACTACATCTGGAAGAGCAGCAGTCTGAGTCACTACCAGATTAAGCTTATGATAACCACAGTCATTTCCTAAAATCCACATGACTCACACAAACCGAGGTGGTAAATTCAGTGGAAGGGAGAAATGTCACCACCTCAGGTTCTTTCAAGTCTCTGATGGACGCATTAATCCCTGTATTTTCCAATTTACTGACTTGGGAGGTGTGGAGATGCCACACACTTCCATCTAGCCCTGCCTACCACCATGATCCCATAATAATCCAGTGGATGAGAGCCAATATGAGGATTCTTCCAGTTGTGAGATGTATCTGGTCAATTATACATTCCAGAACCAGAGAAATGTGGACCTACTGGACCCTCTGTTTGTCAGACTTTAGTTAAACTTCATCTATCATCTGACTACTATCTACCCTTACTTTGAATGGTAAACCACAGTGGCATGGGAGTCCTGAGAAATTGGCATCAATCCAGAGCAAGTGTCTAATAATCCCTGAAAAAGCCTGGGTATTTCTTTTTCCTTTGCAAACTCTAGTAAATTGCTGGAGGTTCCTTTGGGGAACACCTAGAAGAAGATGAATGTGTTTTCTTGCAGCAATGGTTCAGCATTCTTTCTCAGGGGAATCTTGCCTGCTTCTCTATCAAAGGGCTCTGGGAACAGGTGGGCGGAACACATTCTCTACTGTGGTGACTTAAGTCAAGACTTTGGTATGTTTACTTGTTTTTGTAGTGCTGGGGATCAAATCCCAGGCAAGCACTCCACCATTAGCTATATCCTCAGCCCCACTCAAGTCAAGTTTCTGACAACCAGACCTAGAGTTTTTCCTGTAATGTATGTAGATCAAGCAATATTCTAGTAGGCTGATTATCTATTTAATTCCTAGAAACACCAAGATCAACTAGCTCCCGCTAAAGATCTCTGCAAGTCAAGATGTTCTGATGAAAGAAACATCTCTGATGCCCTTTATGGTTGCTGTGCCGACTTGCTTTCCATGGTTAAGTGCTTCACTCGGCCTCTCTACCGTGCAATGCCATCCTTCCCCTTGAAGTCAAGAGTCCCTCTTAAAGGTTGGATTCCCTACCTGGCCTACAAAAGAGAACAGTCCAGAACTTCTCAAGGATGCAGGCTCTCCCTTCCTTCACAACTGCTTTTTTTTTTCTTTCTTTTTGGTGGTGCTGAGGATCAAACCCAAACCCAACATGTGCATGTTCTCTGAGTGACACTCCTAGCCTCAAATGCATTTTCCAATGCCTTAATAAAGGGAGTATGGTCTTGGGCCTGCACATAGAATCTGGTTAGGGAATAAGTTGCACCTCATACAAATCCAATCCAGCATTGCTCGCTCTCTCTCTCTGTACCTTTAGATTTCCTCCTGTACATGCCAGGAAATTTCTGGCATTTTAGCCTCATTAAGTTAGACCTCATTAAATTCTAATTTTGTGTTCGAGTTTCACTCAACAAGTCAAATAAGAAGTTAGACCCACCTTTAGCTAAAAAGCAAACACATTACATTCAGAATTCATAAGCACACTCATATAAAAGAATATAGGACCAGATGTGACAGTGCACACTTGTATTCTCAGCTACTCAGGAGGTTGAGACAGGAGGATCATGAGTTTGAAGCCAGCCTGGGCAACGTAGTAAGATGCTGTCTCAAAATTAAAAAGGAAAAAGGGCTGGTGATGTAGCTCAGTGGTAGAGTACTTGCCGTGTAGACACAAGGCCCTGGGTTTCATCCCCAGCATAACAAGAAAAAAAATAAGAATTTCACCTGACAAAGTATTATATTTTGACCTCCTTGATCTGTCAACATACTTTATGGTTTAGATAGGGACCCACAGGCCCATGTGTTAAATAGAGACTTGGTCCCTAGCCCATAGCACTATCAGGAGGTGGTAAAATCTTTAAGAGGTGGGTCCTATTGGGAGGAAGTTAGGTCACTGGACACATGACCTGGAAGGGAATTGTAGGATGCCAGTGTCTTGCTCTTTCTCTCTTTGCTTTCCAGGAGCCATGAGATGAGCAGCAGCTTCCCCACTATGATGTGCTAAAGCAACAGGGCCAGGTGACAAGGGACTGAAACCTCCAAAATTGTGAGCCAAATTGAAACTTTTTCTTTATATGTTGATTATCTCAGGCATTTGTTATAGTAACAGTAAGCTAACACAAAACCTCAGAATCCACTCCCATTCCCCTTGTTACTACTGGTAAATATTAGCAAAGTCCTACAATTCTTTTGGTATCCAAGCTGTTTTCTCCTCAATCATGGTGTACCCCTCTCCCTGTGTAGCATTTTAAGATCTGACAGTACTTATGGGCCTAATGGCAACAGGGTAGGGCTATGGTGGGTCTTTTTTTATGTATATTAAATTTTTATTTATATTGAATCATAGTCACATAATGTACTTTTTTTTGGCTGTCTTTAACAAGTCCTTTTTTAAAAAATTATTTATTTTTAAAATGCATTTCAACTCATAGTACATATATAGAGCTCAATTTTCCATCTCTCTGGTTGCAAACAAGATAGTCACACCATTCATGTCTTCATACATGTACCTAGGGTAGTGATGTCCATCTCATTCCACCATTTTTGCTACTCCCATTCCCCCTCCCCTCCTCCACCTTCCACCTGTCCCATCCAAAGTTCCTCTGTTTCTTCAATACTCCCCACCACACCCCACTTATGTATCAGCATCCACTAATCAGACAGAACATTCAGCCTTTGGTTTTCTGGGATTGGCTTACTTCACTTAGCATGATGTTCACCAATTCCATCCATTTACCTGCAAATGCCATAATTTTATTCTCTTTTATTGCTGAGTAATATTCCATTGTGTATATATACCACAGTTTCTTTATCCATTCGTCTGTTGAAGGGCATCTAGGTTGCTTCCACAGTTTAGCAATTGTGAATTGTGATGCTATAAACATTGAAGTGGCTGCTTTACTGTAGTGTGCTGTTTTTAAGTCTTTAGGGTATAGGCCAAGGAGTGGTATAGCTGGGTCAAATGGTGGTTCCATTCCAAGTTTTTAAAGGAATCTCCATACTGCTTTCCAGATGGGTTGCACCAATTTGCAGTCCCATCAGCAATGTTTGAGTGTGCCACATCCTTGCCAGCACTTATTGTTGCTTGTATTTTGGATAGCTGCTGTTCTGACTGGGGTGAGATTATGATGAGTCTTGAAGAGAATGAACATTCCTTTTCAAATCATCTGCCTCAGGTGAGGTTGTCATAAATTCTAAAGCAGAGGAAAGCTAATATCCTTAGACCCCACAGGACAAGCTACTTCTGCTGGTAAGTGGAACCAAATGACCTAGGAGTTCAAGATTGAAGACTGTTTCATTCAAATGTCTGGGTTTTTGTTTGTTGGTACCAGGGATTGAACTCAGGGTTGCTTAACCACTGAGCCACATCCCCAGCCATTTTTTACATTTTATTTAGAGACAGTGTCTCACCGAGTTGTTAAGTGCCTCACTAATCTGGTGAGGCTGGCTTTGAACTCACAATCCTCCTGCCTCAGCCTCCCAAATTGCTGGGATTACAGGCGTGCACCACCATGCTTGGCTCAAATGTCCTTCAAAGTTCAGCATTCCCTTCTTTCCTGATCAATGTCTTATCTATCATATGAGACTTGACAAGACTATGAATTCAACTATCATTATAATTCAGCAACCTGCACAATTAAACTTTATTTTTTATTTTCAGCAATATCAGCACTAGAGCAACAAGAAACAAGAGATTCTTTTAGAGTTATCATGGAAGCTCTCTGGTTCTCATTCCATGACTTGAACTGAGAGTGAACAGACCTGAGCTTGTTATTTTTTCCTTATAAGCTCTCAAGTATATTCAGATAAACCCCTCCCACACCTAGTCCTTAGAGTCATTATTACTTCCATAACAGCGAAGTGCAGCAGCCATATGGGCTCCCAAGGCACGTGCTTCTGTTGGCATTTCACCACATCAACCACAGACCCTAGCCTGATTACTTATGATGTCACTGTGTGTTATGGGTTACTAGTATCCCATTTCTCATTGATGAGGAAGTCAACATAGTGCTCAGTTCAAGAACACAACCAAACCAATGCCAAAATCTCAACTTTTATCAGTTTATATTCTAGGACCACTCATGGTACCAGTTTTTTTTAACAGTCTGTGTACAATTAAGAAAGAGAGAGAAGCCAGGTGTGGTGGGGCATGCCTGTAATCCCAGCACTGTGGGAGGCTGAGACAGGAGAATTGCGAGTTCAAAGCCAGCCTCAGCAACAGTGAGGTGTTAAGCAACTCAGTCAGACCCTGTCTCTAAATAAAACACAAAATAGGTCTGAGGATGTGGCTCAGTGGTTGAGTACCCCTGAGTTCAATCCCCAATACCAAAAAAAAGAGAGAGAGAGAGAGAGAGAGAGAGTAGAGTGAGAGATAGACTGACCATGTAGTAATTTAATCAGGGTAGTTTAATATAAAGAATTATTAAATGTTGATAGGGTAGTAACTATAGTTTTTAAAAAAATTTTTTTAGTTGTAGATGGACACAATACCTTTATTTTATTTATTTATTTTTATGTGGTGCTGAGAATAGAACCCAGTACCTCACACGTGCTAGGCAAACATTCTACCACTGAGCCATTACCCCAACCCCATAGAGTTTTTTTTGGTTTTTTTGTTTTTTTTTTTTTGGTACTGGGGATTGGACTGAGCCACATCCCCAGCCCTATTTTGTGTTTTATGTAGAGACAGGGTCTCACTGAGTTGCTTAGCACCTCACCATTGCTGAAGCTGGCTTTGAACTCACGATTCTCCTGTCTCAGCCTCCCTAAGTGCTGAGATTACAGGCTTGAGCCACCGCGCCTAGCTAAGTTTTTTATTTTTATTTTTTTGTGGTACAGAGGATTGAACCCAGGGGTGCTAAACCACTGAACCATATCCCCAGCCCTTTTTATTTTTTATTTTGATTCAGGGTAAGTTTCCATGGCCAGCCTCAAACTTCAATCCTCTTGCCTCAGCCTCTCCAGTCACTAGAACTACAGGTGTGTGCCACCATAACCAGCTGATAGGATAGCAAATGTAGAGAGATGAACTCTACATAAACTCAAAAGGGCATTCTGGAACAGAAGGACAATACTCCCAAGACCACAATTCAGATTTTATTGGAAAAAGTGTGGTTGCAGTCTGCAGGACTGAAGAAGTTTGCTGGGTTGCCTATAAGCCAAGGAGAGGGACTTCAGGAGAAACCAAACCTGCTGGGACCTTTGTCTTGGACTTCCAGCCTCTTGAGCTGTGAGAAAATAAATATCTGCTGTTTAAGGCACTCAGTCTGTTGTATTTTGTTATTGGTAACCCTAGCCACCAATACTTGACAATAAGACTTAAAGAAGAATTTCACGTCACAGAGACAGAAAGGTCACTCTTTGCTTGCAAGAAGTCACAATCATGATGGGAGCAGAAAAGTCAAGTTCAAAAATGCATTCTTGGGCTGGGGTTATGGCTCAGTGGTAGTGTGCTCGCCTAGCATGTGTGAGGCACTGGGTTCGATCCTCGGCACCACATAAAAATAAAATAAATATATTCTGTCCACCTAGAACTAAAAAATAAATATTAAAAAAATGCATTCTTGGGGCTGGGATTGTAGCCCAGTGGTAGAGCGCTTGCCTCGCATGCATGAGGCCCTGGGTTCGATCCTCAGCACCACATACAAAGCAATAAAATAAAGACATTGTGTCCATCTACAATTAAAAAATTTTTTTTAAAAAATGCATTCTTAGCAGGATGTGATGACACACATCTGTAATCTCAGCAACTCAGGAGGCTGAGGCAGGAGGATTGCAAGTTCAAGTCCAGCCTCAGCAACTTACTGAGACCCTGTCTCAAAATAAAAAATAAGAAAAGATCTGGAGATGTGGCTCAGTGGTAGAGTGCCCCTGGCTTTATCCCCATTACCACAAAAACAAAATTTTTCTCCTCCTTGGTCCTTCCATCTCTTCTTCTTTCTCCCTGTTTCAATTTTCCCTCCTCTTCCCTCCCACTTCATTCCCCAAGGTTTACCCCTCCCCCACTATCTTCCAATTTATTTTTATTTTTCTCAGTACTGGGGATTGTACTCAGGATTGCTCCACTTCTTATTTTGAGACAGGGCTCACTAAATTGCTGAGGCTGGCCTTAAACTTTCAATCCTTGGGCTGGAGTGGTGGCTCAGTGGCAGAGCGCTTGCCTGGCATGTGCGAGGCACTGGGTTCGATTCTCAGCACCACATACAAATAAATAAAATAAAGGTTCATTAACAACTAAAAAAATTTAAAAAAAAAAAAAAAACAAACTTTTCAATCCTTCTGCCTCAGCCTCCTGAGTAGCTGGGATTACAGGCATGCACCACTGCATCTAGCTATATCATTATTCTTTCCATTTAAAATAATGACATATGAACTCTCATTAGCTAAAAATTCATCATCCAACATGTTTTTCGGAATGGATTAAACTCTCTGAGGGATGCCTGAACTAGGGTACAAAGCACTGAGAAGGACGGAATCATGTGGTATGAAACTGAAGGGCAATTAATGTGGCACTCCATTAGAACACATAGGATCAGCCATTAGTGATGCTAAGATTTCAACCTAGATTTGGTAGTGACAGTCTGATTACTTCATTTACAGTTAATGCCTTCCCTCTTTTTTTTTTTTTTTAAATATTTTTTTAGTTGTAGATGGACACAATGTCTTTATTTTATTGCTTTGTATGTGGTGCTGAGGATCGAACCCAGGGCCTCACGCATGCGAGGCAAGCGCTCTACCGCTGAGCTACAATCCCAGCCCCAGTGCCTTCCCTCTTGAGAGTAGAAAGTAATCTATGTAATGTTGCCTTGGCCATGTATGATCATTACAACAATCAATCAACTATTGATTTTTGTGGTTTATTTGGTGCTATGGAGTGAGCCCAAGGACTCTTGAATGCTAGGCATATGCTCTACCACTGAGCTACATAGTCATCTATTGGTTAGCACCAAATGATAATCCTTCCCTAAATCAACACTTTCATTGAAGTTTCCGAAATTGTTTTCCTAATTCTATTTCTTTCACATTTATGAACTAGAATTCTGTGAAGGTTTTGCTCATCAACTAGGACTATTCGATTATCCCAAAATAACATTTTTCTTTTTTAAATTTTATTTAAAAGTATTATTATTACTACTACTACTACTACTACTACTACTACTACTACTACTACCAGGATTGACTCTAGCTCTTTTTTATTTTTTATTTTGAGACAGGGTCTCACTAAGTTGCTTAGAGCCTCACTAAATTGCTGAGGTTGGCTTTGAACTTGCGATCCTCCTGCCTCAAGCTGCTGGGATGACAGGAATGCACCACCACAACGAGCTAACTTTTTCTTGAAAGGGCAAAATAAATATTTATTAATTTCTCTTTAATTACTTTTCTTTTTTCTCTTCCTTCTTTTCTTCCTTTTCTTTTAACTACTTACCTCCCTTGTTTTGTTTTTTTTGTGTGCTAGAAATTGAACTCAGACCCCCAAGCAAGCTAAGCACATGCTTCATCACTGAGTTACTTAATTACTAATTTTCTAAGTAAGGAGTTATTTTAGAAGTGCCTCAAGTGGTAATAAATGAGACTTCTTGACTCTCTCATTCTGAGTATCATTATGAACTAATGAATTTCCATCGATTCTATGTGTTAATTCAACACAATCTTTATTTATTTATTTAGGTACCAGGGATTAAACCCCAAGGCACTTAACCACTGAACCACTAAGTTGCTGACACTGGCCTCTAACTTGGGACCTCCTGTCTTAGCCTCCTGAGCTGCTGAGATTAAAAGCATGTGCCACAAACTGGGCATGGTGGTGCACACCTGTAATCCCTTCACTTTGGGAGGCTGAGACAGGAGAATCGCCAGTTCAAACCCAGCCTCAGCAACAGCGAGGCACTAAGCAACTCAGTGAGACCCTGTCTCTATATAAAACACCAAACAGGGCTGGGGATGTGACTCAGTGGTTGAGTGCCCCTGAGTTCAATCCCTGTTACCAAAAAAGCATGTGCCACAGAACCCAGCTAGGAATTTAAAAATTTTTACTTTTGGATTAAATAATAAACTTACATTACTCGAATCACACATGATAATATATACACAGAGGAATTTTGTTTGCATTGGGAATTGAACTCAGGGGCTCTTTACCACTCAACTACATCTCCAGCACTTTTTTATATTTTATTTAGAGACAAGGCCTTGCTAAGTTGCTGAGGCTGGCTTTGAACTGTGGATCCTGTTGTCTCAGCCTCCTGAGCTGCTGGGAATACAGGTGTGTGCAACTGTGCCCTACTTTACAACCAAAGATATTAACAATTCTTTCTTTTTTAAAAATTTTTAAAAAAATACTTACTTTTTAGTTGTAGGTGGACAGAATGACTTTAAAAACAATTTTTTTTAGTTGTAGATAGACACGATATCTGTATTTTATTTATTTTTATATGGTGCTGAGGATCGAACCCAGTGCCTCATGCACGTGAGGCAGGCGCTCTACCACTGAGCCACAATCCCAGCCCCCAGAATGACTTTATTTTTTTATGTGGTGCTGAGGATCGAACCCAGTGCCTCACGTGTGCTAGGCGAGCATGCTACCACTGAGCCATAGCCCCAGCCCCACAATTATTTCTTAATATCATCAAATGTTCAGTCAGTGGTTGAGCCTCCAGTTGTCTCATAAATGCCATGCCTTTAAAAACATTTTTTTTAAAAACTGTGGCTCAAATAAATCTACACATTATGATTGGTTATTATGTTTTAAATTCTTTTTTAAAATATTTTTTTAGTTGTAGATGGATCTTTATTTTATTTATTTGTTATTTATATGTGGTACTGAGGATCGAACCCAGGGCCTCAGGCATGCGAGGTAAGCGCTCTACCACTGAGCTACAATCCCAGCCCCATGTTTTAAATTCTTTTAAATCCATCTCTTTTCTTCCCCTTGCAATGTTTTTTTTTTGTGTGTGTGTGTGAAGATAAGTTGTTTGTCCTTTAGAGTTCCTTACATTCTCAATTTTGCTGATTGCATCATTGTGTGGTTTAATATGTTTCCCTGCCCTCTGCATTTTCTGTAAATTGGTAGTTAGATCTTGAAGCTTCATCAAATTCAAGTTTGATATTTTTGGCAAGATTAATTTATGGATAGTGGTGGTATTTTACATAAGAGGAACACAATGTCTGGTTATCTTTTCTTTTTTTTTTAATTTTTTTTTTTTTTTTAGTTGTAGATGGACACAATGTCTTTATTTTATTGCTTTGTATGTGGTGCTGAGGATCGAACCCAGGGCCTCACACCTGCAAGGCAAGCGCTCTACCACTGAGCTACAATCCCAGCCCCTGGTTATCTTTTCTTTATGATGTTGGCAGCCACTGATGTTCAAGGCCTAGACCCATATCTTCATTAATGGTTGATTTTTTTATTGTGGTTAAATGTACTTTTCCATTTTAACCATTTGAAGCATACAGTTCTGTGGCATTGAGTATATCCACATTGCTGTACAACCATCATCACATTCCATCTCCAGAACTTCTTTTCTCTTCCCAAACTGAAACTCCACACATTAAACAATAGCTTCCCACTTCCCTCTCCCCAATTCCTGGCACCCACCATTCTACTATGAATATGACTACTGTAAGTCCTTCACAAAAATGGAATCATACACATTTAATCAAATACATTTGTGATTAAACCAATCACAAGAGTGTAATCATTCATCCTTTTGTAGTTGGCTTATTTCACTCGCATAACATCTTCAAAGTTCATATAACTTCCATGAGGTCATAGCATGTGTCAGAATCTCCCTCCCATTTGAAGCTGAATAACATCCCACTGTGTGTGTGTCAGAGTTATGAGCCACATAACATTTCAGCCAACAACAGACTCCATGTACAACAGCAAATTTCATATAGCTGAGGTGTGTAATGGTTTACTTTTGTGTCAATATGTGGCAAAATTACCAAAGGACCCATTTCCCAGAACATGTTCCCAGTGCTAAGTGATGCCTTCTGGTACACACAGAATATAGATAAAACATATCATACTACTATGAATAATGATGCTATGAACATAGGTATATAAATATCTGCTGGAGCCTCCAGGTTTCAACTATTTGGAGTGTACACCCCAAAGTGGAATTGCTGGATATAGGGTAATTCTGTATTCAGCTGGGGGGACCCTCTGTGGCTGCACCATTTGACATTCCCACCTAGCAAGTGCAGCGTCCTGGATTCAGTCCCCAGGACTGCAAAAACAAAAACAAAACAACAACAACAAAAAAAACACAAACAGAAATAATCCCTTTTAGGTCTCTTTTATCTTTTTTTAAGCGTAAAGGAATAGAATTTATTTAAGTAGGAAGAAAAGGGACAGAGTTCTCGCAGGGCAAGAGAAGACTCAAAAAGGGTTGCCCTCTAAATTTATATGTTGACACCTAATCCCCAGTGTGGTAGTATTTTGGAGGTGGGTCTTTGGTAGATAATTAGGTCATGAGGTTGGAGCTCTCAGGAATGAGATTAGTGTTCTGGGTGTGGTGGTGCACAATTGTAATTTTAGCTACTCAAGAGGCTGAGGCAGGAGAATGGCAAGTTCCAAACCAGCCTCAACAATTTAGCAAGACCCTGTGTCAAAATAAGCAATAAGAAAGTCTGGGGATGTAGGTTGACGAGCAAGTGCCACTGGGTTCAATCCCCAGTATTGGGGTGAGGTGGGGGAATGAAATTATTGTTTATAGAGGAGACATGAGAGATCTTGTTTCTCTCCGCTCATTGTCATGTCAAGTGAGATAGCAGATCTGCTGGACTTCCCAGTCTCTGGAACTGTGAAAAATAAATATTTGTTGTTTAAACCACCCTGACTATGGTGGTTTCATCCAGCAACATGAATGAAAACAATTAGTTTTTGACAGAAATAGAAGTAGAACATCCTGGTTTGTCCTACCAATGTTCAATGGCTTAGTGGTAGTAAGTTTATTGAGATTTTCTTCAGCTCAGAATGGAGATTAAGATTTTTCTGAACACGCTCTCATCTATTTGAGAACTTGTTTGGAGGTTCTCATAGGAGAGTGCAGCTATTCCTAAAACCTTGATCAAAGAATGGCCTTCCCTTGTAGGGAAGGTTGTCCTCTTCAACCAAGTGTGTAGCTTCAGGAGGGATACATACAGAGTGGTCAAAGGGGAAGGAGACACCCATCAAGTCAGCTGAATCAACCTGGTGACCAATGGGCCCTCACATCCTCCTCATCCACTTGTAATGGTTGAACCTCACGTGTCAACTTGGACAGGCTATCATACCCAGTGGTTTGGTCAAACACTAATCTAGATATTTCTCTAAAGGAATCTTGTAGATGTAGTTAATATCTACACTTGGCTGACTTTAAGATTACCCTCAATGATGTGGGTAACCATCCAGTTAGTCAAAGATCTTAAGGGCAAAGACTGAGATTTCCTGGAAAGGAAGGAATGCTGCCTCAAAACTAAACAGAGAACTCTTGCTTGGGTTTCCAGCCTGCTGGCCTACCCTATAAATTTCAGATGTGCCAGCCCCCAGAATTGCAGGGTCAGTTCCTCAAAATAAATCTCTTAATATTTGTGCATGCGTGTGTGCGTGTGTGTGTGTGTGTGTGTGTGTGTATACATCTCCTATATATATATATATATCTAGTGGTCCTGTTTCTCTGGAGTACCTTAATACAACCACTGTTATAAAACACTAATTGACTTTAGAAGTTACCTTTTGCTGCAGATGTGGTAATATTTCTTGATGAATTTAACCACAAATTACAAGGCAAAAAAGTGCTTATAATGTAAACTGTGATAAAGTTAAGAGTGCTTAAACTGTGATAAAATTGCTTAAGTTGTTGGAACCACAGATAAAGTCAAGCTGCTTTATATACTTACTGTTCTATCAAAAGTTAAAACAAGACAGCAGCAAAATCTTGTAATCTCAGCTTCTCTTGAGGCTGAAGCAGGAGGATCCCAAGTTGGAGGGCAGTCTCCGCAACTTAATGAGACCCTGTCCCTGAAAGGTGGGGGGTAGATGGAGATGTAGCTTAGTAGAAGACCATCCCAGTAATGGCCGGGGTTGGGGAGAAGCTAAAAGAGGCAAGATCTCCATTTCTTTACAAATTTGGAGCAGATTCTTTTTTTTTTTTTATAGCTTGACCTACAATTTTGGCAAGTTTTTGGGACCTCCATGCAAATACAAAGGAAGCGTCCATATTTTGGGGCATAATGGTATATAACTGTAATCCCTGTGATATGGAAGGCTGATGCAGGCGGATCAGAAGTTCAAGGCCAGCCTCAGCAATTTAGTGAAACTATCTCAAAATAAAAAATAAAAAGGACTTGGCATGTGCCCTGTGGTAAAACACCCCTAAATTCAATTCCCAGAACAAGAAAAGAAAAAGAAAATTTCCATATTTTATTTAACCATGCAATTGAGGAGCTTCCTTCCACCACGTAACCTTCAATTAGAAGTGATTAATCTACAATGTAATGACATGCTAAAGGTCAGTTTGGGGAAGAATATAATGAGATTATGTAAGTACTTTACAAGTAATAAATATGCTCAATTAAAACCATATGTTCTTGGGTCCGGCATCATACTACAGCCATGAAGTGTTTGGAAGACACACGAGGACATGGAGTACAGGATCAGTGCTTCTTGAATCACTGGTTTGTCAAGAAGTTTCTCAAAGGACATAGTTATGAGAACACATAGGCACTGACTTCTTCAAGCAAGTGTTATCAGCAGTGTGTTCAGAAATCAATACAGGGGAGTGAAATCCTGAGTTCAATCCCCAGTACCAGGAGGTGAAAGAAAGAAAAAAGAAAGCGACAAAGGAAAAAGATTCTTTTTTTAAATACTTATTGTGTAGTTGCAGGTGGACAGAATATCTTTATTTTATTTTTAATTTTTTTTAATATTTTGTTTAGTTGTAGATGAACACAATATCTTTATTTATTTTATGTGGTGCTGAGGATCGAACCCAGTGCCTCACGTATGCGAGGCAAGCGCTCAACTGCTGAGCCATAGCCCCAGCCCCCTATTTTATTTTTATGTGGTGCTGAGGCTCGAACCCAGTGCCTCACGTGTGCTAGGCAAGCACGCTACCACTGCGCCATAACCCCAACCCGGAAAAAGAGATTCTTATTGGAGTTCATAGACCATGGCAAAGAAAACCCTGAAGGTTCATCGTCGTCTTTAGAGAAAAATGAAAAAGAAGGTTTATTGCTTTGCTATCAAAGGAGAAACGCAGAGAACTCCTGTCCCAAAGGCTGTGATTCTGCCCATCTGCAGGAATGGGGGACGCTTTTAAAGAACTGACTCAGAGAAAATGAAATTAGGAAGGAGAGATCAGGAAGGACATCAGCGAAAAGACATCAGGGAGGAGAAGTTTAGGGAAAAGAATATCAGAGAAGATCAAGGAGGAGATGAGGAAGGAGAATGTTAGGGAAAATAAGATCAGGAAAAAGAAAAAAAAACATGTAAGTTTGAAAGCCACAAGGGAGGGCTGGGGTTGTAGTAGTAGAGCACTTGCCTCACATGCATGAGGCGCTGGATTTGATCTTCAGCACCACATAAAAAAATAAAGATATTTGTGTCCATCTACAACTAAAAAAATAAATAAAGCCACAAGATATATAGTCAAAGCATCAAGTGAACCCCTCTTACAATTCCCCACTGTCAATTTCTATATTCCATATCTATGGAAAGTGGGCAACAAAATCTCCAAGCTACTTCCTGCTGAAAGGGGGTGAAGTTGGGGAAAGTAACCCAAAGTCCTTGTTCTCTATCAGGTGGGGTGTGGTCAGTTAAGGGCATTCAGCATCAGAGCAGTTCAGAGGTCTACAGTGGCAGATGGCAGGTGACTGGATAAGGTATACAAAGGGCAAGGAACATGCTAAGACAACAATAAAGCAAAGTATTACTTTTTTCTGTAAACAATTAGTACACAACAATTACTATTTCAGCCAGTCTCTGAAAACCATGAGGACAGTAATAATCTTATTATAACAGGGGTTCACTTGATGCTTTGACTATATCCCTTGTAGCTTTGAAACTTATATGTTTTTTTTCTTTTTCCCAGTCTTATTTTCCCTAAAATTCTCCTTCCTGATCTCCTCCCTGATCTTCATGTCCCTAAACTTCTCTTCCCTGATCTTCTTTTCCCTAAACTTCCTCCTGATCTCCTCCCTAATCTCATCTTCTCTGAATCACTTCTATAAAAGCCCCTGTTCCTGCACATGGGCAGAATCACAGCCCTTGGGACAGGATTCCCTTGTGTTTCTCCTTTGCTAGCAAAGCAATAAACTACCTTTTTTCTTTTTCTCAAACCATATCCTTGTTATTGGATTGGCATCAGGGAGAAGGATTGAGCTTTTGGCAACACTATCAGTGAAAAACAGATTAAGTTCAATGTAAGGGGTTAGGAAGATTTGTAGGTCTATGAAATCAGACTCTAACTCAGGACAAATTAGGCACTCTCACACAAGAACCTTCCTTCATAGCCTCCAGCTTTACTTACTGTTGGTAGGGCTGACACAAGTGTATATCTTTTTTTTTTTTTTTTTGTAGATGGACACAATGTCTTCATTTTATTGCTTTGTATGTGGTGCTGAGGATCAAACCCAGGGCCTCACGCACGCGAGGTAAGCGCTCTACCACTGAGCTACAACCCCAGCCCACAAGTGTATATCTTAAGTTACCTTGGGGAAAAAAAAACATTGTTTTTCCTTTTAAATGTCCATGTAGGACTATTTAGGCTATAATCTGCCAGGTATTTAAAATCAAGTTGGTCAAAACTGACTTTGTTCCTATCTATTCTTAAGAATCAGCTGAGAGCCTGTAATCCCAGCACTTTGGGAGGCTGAGACAGGAGAATTGCGAGTTCAAAGCCAGCCTCAGCAACAGTGAGGCACTAAGCAACTCAGTGAGACCCTGTCTCTACATAAATCACAAAAAATAGGGCTGGAGATATGGCTCAGTGGTCAAGTGTCCCTGAGTTCAATCTCCAGTACCAAAAAAAAAAAAAAAGAGTTCAAAGCCAGCCTCAGAAACGGCGAGATGCTAAGCAACTCAGTGAGATCCTGTCTCTAAATAAAATACAAAATAGGGCTGGGGATGTGGTCAAGTACCCCTGAGTTCAATCCTCAGTGCCAAAAAAAAAAAAAAAAGAGTCAGCTGAGATTCTTCAGAGATCACTCTTGGGTACATGTGTGAAGCCTCCTGACTTCTTTAGCTTTCTTCTACCAGTGGTACCACTTGCCAAGATGGGTTGGGGTCTGGCTAACCATACATGGCTTTTCTTGGAAGCATCAGGGACATTTCCATTTCCAATGACCCTCCTCTTTGCAGAATGTGCACTGGTTGGCTTCCTGTTCTCTAAGATCTTCTCGATCTCCCTGATCTGCTGATCAGGTAACTCACCAGAGTTGCTGGGCCCAAAGAGGGGTACCACCGTTCTCCAGGTCCCAGCTGACCTCAGAGGGCAAGGGCCAAAATGTTGGCTGCTTCTTCCTTGGCCCTTTCACTTCCTTGACTTTGGTCTCCAAATTTTTGGTTTTAAACACCCAGCAAGTCAGTTTCAGCAGTCTTAAAGAGTGAGTAACAGGTTATAACTTCAATATTTATTGCTTTGTAGATACCCTTTTCATTTAATTGGGGTTAGTATTAGTACTGGAACTCAGCATTATATGATAGCTGTCCTGTAGGTGATGGCTTATTATCTCAAATTTACCCAGGTTTTTTTTTTTAATTTTTTTTTTTTTTAGTAGTAGCTCTGCAAAATACTAACAGGCAACAGTTATAAAGTTTACAGGGAAAATACAAAATGAAATTAACAGAACAAAAATATTCAGTTTGTGCAATACCTATGAACCAAGAAAAATGACTTTTATAATCTTGAACCTTTACTTAGTTATATATTTCCTGTTTGAGGGTACAGTAATCTTTACAACAAAAATCAATCTTTTGAACACAAGTTTAAATGAGCTGAAGTCTAGCCTATTTTGGAGCCATTTGAACATGGAATAAGGTAGGAGACAGAGCCTTATCTCAGGTAAGGGGGAGGTCTCCACAAATAACACAATACAACATTAAATCTGAAACATGAATTGAAAAAGGTTTTTATTGAACTTATTTTTTTGTGGAAAAAATGGCAGAATATTTCCATGTTTTATAGTGTCACCTTTAAACATATCAGACTTTCCTTAATGTCTTCCAAAAATGCATTTAAATTCCAATTCCATTGTGAAGAATAACACACAATTGTATATATAACTTATTGGCAACAGGCTACTTTATTCAGCTATAAAACACCACATGACATGAATAAATACCAACCAAATTTGTTATTTCCATACCAACCTGAGACTTTTGCTACACCTAATTTTAGTTTGGAGAACACCAATTTGGTAAAGTACTCTCTGAAGCTTTACATTTAACTAAGTTTAACTTTTAAAGTATAATTTAGAATCCAGAATGCTCAGTAACAATAATCACAGGTCTGCATGGATTAACAAAAATCAAAGGATAGCCTTGATTCTCTTGCAACTTTTAGCAAACAGTGTTAATCATGAGAAATTGACTTAGCCAAAGCAAACAAATATAAGGCAGTGTGGCCCTTCTGTGTCAGATACAATGTATAAAAGAGAGCACTTATTGGTTATCTTGCCAGTGAACTTACATAAACTTTCATTTTATAAACTTTTACTTAACACTTAGTCAAGACTTAGTCGAATATAGTTCTCAAATGCATACATATACCTAGTCACATATATTTAGGGTGTCAACAACAGAGTTATAACCCAAATAACAGTACAGGTACAAATCCTAATTCCTTTAAGACTTAGTTTCCTCAAGTAATAAAACATAACAAATACAAGAAAATGATGTCAATAGAGAAAATCAATGTTTCAGACTTTGCTTCATATCAGTACATTAAAGTTCAAATAACTAATGGACTCTGCTAATTATAGCCAATTTAATCACAAACACAAATTTTTTGAGATTTACCTTCCACAAACCTTCTGTGACTTACTTAAACATTCACAACTTCTTTACATCCTTAGTTTTGTCTTCTTTCATCTTGGACTTTAGCCCAAGACTATTACTTCACCAGACAAAATACTTTCTCATCCAGAGACATTTCCATAGTAAAATATATTTTCATACCTATAACTTTCTTTTATCTTTTCTAGTTTCAGACCCTTTCTTTCTTTTTTTAAAATATTTTTTAGTTATACACGGACACAGTGTCTTTATTTTCGTTTTACTTATTTTTATGTGGTGCTGAGGATCGAACCCAGTGCCTCACACGTGCGAGGCAAGCATTCTGCCACTGAGCCACAACCTCAGCTCCTTCAGACCCTTTCTGAAATTCATATTTTGAAAGAGACCTTATGAGTGTTACCTGTGCATTTAATTTACACAACCAATTTAATCCCAGGAAAGGGTTGGACAATCTAGCATATACAAAAACAGTGTCTTAATCTTTTTGCTTCCAGGTTGCATTCAAAGGGTTGGAGCACAGGATATTTTGAGCCTGACCTGTCTCCATTATCATTATCACAATGCCATCAACTTGAAGTTCCTCACTGTCAATTGTACCCAGAATCTCCTTTTGGGCCTTTTTCTTATACTAAGCATATTAATAACTCCTGCTTAACTGTGACTTCTACACCAGCAGCACCACAGATGTCTCCAGATGTCCCCACAAAGGGGGACCAGGTGTGTAGAATCAAGGGTCTTGGTGTGCACACCAGGGAAGCTTACCAAATGGCCAAAATTGTTGCGACTTGCCTGAGTTCAGTTTCCTTTTTCTCAAAGTAAAGCAACTGATGGAGCGACTTATGCAGTTCAGGGAGAGAAGGTGGGAGTTCCCCCAAGCAAAAAGAGCTTCAGCAGCCACTGGGATTATCCCTTAGTTCCTCCCTTTATTCACAGAAACAGCTCCTCTGGTTTGGTCTGAGGCAAACTCACATCTCCCAATTTCTACAGTGGTCAGCTCTCAGCAAACTCACCAACACCACGAATTCTCAGCATGGAAATGGAGGTCCTTGGAGAGCCAGGCCTTTCCAAGAAAGTTGGAGTAGAGGCTGCTCTTGGCTCCCAGCTGGCGCACCAAATTTGTAACCAAAAGCTTGGTCATCGTTCTCGTCCTCAACACCAATCCAAAAATGAAGACAAGGTCTTGAGAAAAAGGAAAAAGAAGGTTTATTCTTTTGCTAGCAAAGGATAAACATAGGGGACTCCTGTCCCAAAGGCTGTGATTCTCCTGAAAGCTCTTTTTGATTTTAAATGTCACATTGAAAATTGATCCTCGAATCAGGAAATTGGGGACTCTTGAATTTTGTCAGCTAAGGCTATAAGGTAGCTGATAGGTATGATGAGGATTTTAGAAGGGAAGAGTTTTATTTCTACCTTCTAGATGTTTTCCTCTCACTTGTTTTTTTTTATTTTTATTTTTTGTGGTACTGGGGATTGAACTCAGGGGCACTCGACCACTGAACCACATCCCCAGCCCTATTTTGTGTTTTATGTAGAGACAGGGTCTCACTGAGTTGCTTAGTTCCTCGCCATTGCTGAGGCTGGCTTAGAACTCGCGATTCTCCTGTCTCAGCCTCCCTAAATGCTGGGATTACAGGCTTGAGCCACCGCACCTGGCTTCCTCTCACTTGTAAATGATGAGCCATCACTGTTTTGAGATAATATCTCACTTGCTCTGGTATCTTGCAGGAACTAAAGGTGCTAAAAGTGAACATTTCTTGGGACATGGTTGCAATAGTTGGTCTGAGATCAGTTTTAAATATACCTTAAATGTTAGTAACGATAAACTTTTTAGGATGATCAGGGTCGCTTGAGCTTTTGATTTTTTCTGTGAAGGACATTAAGTACACTGTCAGGGGTCACTATTCATAGAAGCAGTTGGTTAGGACTTCTTTTTTCCCTCAGGAAGCTAATACTCTGAAAAGAGCTCTGGGCACAACAGTTTCAATCTATACTTGGAAGCACAGTTTTATTTTTATATATAACAACTAACAGTTCAGATTGCTGGTGGTTTGGTCTGGGTAGCATAGAGGAAGACAGCTGTTCCCAAACTAAACAAGAAGTGTCAGATTAAGAGACAAAAGCTTCAAGAATGTTGCAGTGCACCACTTCAGAGATCACAGTGTAGTTAGGAACTGAGATACTTGGAGTAGCTATGGAGGAAGAACCTAAATTACAAAGATTTGTTGCTGCTAGCTTTCAATTCAAGTGAATGAATTCAACCTGCACACCATAAAAATGCTGAAAACCTGCATCTGGTTAAATGGGAGTGGGGACAGTATTTGTTTTACTTTCCTTGTTTATCTGCCATGCCCTGTAATGAAGATGGAATAAATTATAATATTAAAAAAAATAGTTGGGTATGGTGTCATTTGCTTTTTTTAAAAATATTTTTTAGTTGTTGATGGATCTTTATTTTATTCATTTATTATTTATATGTGGTGCTGAGGATCGAACCCAGTGCCTCATGCATGCTAGGCAAGCGCTCTACCACTAAGCCCCAGCCCCAGCCCCGTCATTTGCTTTTAATCCCAGTGGTGCAGGAGGATTGAAAGTTCAAGGCCAGCCTCACCAATGTAGCGAGGCCCTACATTGAGACTATCTCAAAAAAAAGGGGGGGACAGAGGAGCTGGGGCTAAGGATGTGGCTCAGTGGCAAAGCACCTCTGGGTTTAATCCCCAGTACCAAAAAATAAAATAAATAAAAATAATAAATAAATATACTCTTGGATTGGTATTAGTATTTGGCAGCACCTATCTGTGCAGACATTTTCAAAAATATTGTTATAGATTAGCATTAACAGATGAACATTTGCATTTGATTTTGACAATAGACAACACTATCTTTGAACTCCGATAAGCAGAATTATAAAAAATTGTACTCAATTATTGAAACTTGATTCCTCAAATCAGGAAATTGGGGCCTTTTGGATTTTGTCAGCTAAGGCTACAAGGTAGCCATTGGGTATGATGAGGATTTTAGAAGGGAAGAGTTTTATTTCCACCTTCTATATGTTTTCCTCTCACTAGTAAATAATGAGCCATCACTGCTTGATACAACAATCAATTGATACAACAATTATTTATTGTATTTTTTTTGATACTAGGGATTGAACTCAGGGGCACTCAGCCACTGAGCCACATCCCCAGCCCTATTTTTGTATTTTATTTAGAGACAATGCCTCACTGTTGCTGAGGCTGGCTTTGAATTTGCAATCCTCTAGCCTCCTGAGGATTACAAGTGTGCACCACTATGCCTCACTTCAATTATTGTATTTTGAAAATTTTATGGAAATTTGTTTTATTATTTAAATACATATATAATATCCTTCAATTTTTTTTGAATTAGGGATTGAACCCAGGGGCACTTTCCCACTAAGCCACATTCCTAGCCCTTTTTCTTATTTTTCATTTTGAGACAGGGCCTCACTAAGTTGCTTAGGCTGCTTTGAATTTGCAGTCCTCCTGTCTCAGCCTCCCTAGCTGCTGGGATTACAGGTGTGATCCCATCACACCCAGCTTGATTTTGCTTCTTGGCAGGCAAAACTCCAAATATGTACTCTTTGATTTCTAGAATAAACTTGTCAATCCTGCTCTAAAACAACACTTGACAACGTGGAATAGTTTCTGGTGAGTGAAACAAGCTATTTGCTTACTTATGGTATGAGGGATTGAAATGAAGGCCTTATGCATGCTAGGCAAGTGCTCTATCACTGAGCTACATCCCCAGCTCCTTGTTTTTAGTTTTGAGACAGGGTCTTGCTAAATTGTTGAGGTTGGCCTCGAATTTGGAATCCTCCTGCCTTGGCCTTCCTAATCACTGGGATTATAGGCATGTGCCACCAGGCCTAGCTAAAGAAAATTTCTGATCCACTCCCAAGTCCTTTTATTGCCACCTTCCCCTCACCAAATGACCTCTTATTTAGCTGCTCAAGCCAGAACTTTAGAAATCTTCCTTGTTATTTTGACTTTTCCACCGTCTATTAAATCATTAGAATGTCCTGTATTTCCTCCATACATAACAGTTTTAATTCATCTACTTTTCTGAGTATCTGCTGCCTCTACCCACCTCATCTGCACTAATGAAAGCCTACTTTATCTCCCTTCTTCTTTCTACTCTTGCTCTCTAATGATCCAATATTCACTCTGTAGAGGAATCTTTTAAAGTTGTTAAACGATCATTACCCCCTACTTAAAACTCCTTATAGCTTTCCCATTACACTTCCAAATCCAATTTCTTTTCATTATCTGAAAGGTTCTGTATAACCCAGACCCAGCCTACCTCTCCCATCATATCTCATTCGTTTCCCCCTGTAGTTCCAGTTCCACTGGTCTCCTTGTTGAACAGGCCAACACATTTTTTCCTGGCCTTTGTATCTGCTAAACATTTTACCAGAACCATCTTCCTCTTCCCTTGTTTGTTTGTTTATTTATTATTTGTTTGGTACTGGAGATTGAACTCAGGGGCACTCAACCACTGAGCCCTATTTTGTGTTTTATGTAGAGACAGAGTCTCACTGAGTTGCTTAGCGCCTGAACTGTAGGCCCTTGGAAACTGGCAAATTATTATTGAATAAAAGAACTGCAAGATATAGGTTAGTAAGAGCTACCAGAGCCACAAAGAAGTGGCCTGATGGTCAGGGTTATTTTTAGATGAAATAATGTTTAAACTTATATCCAATAAGAGTTGAGATTATTTCCTTGAGAGATGCACACAAGAAGCAGAAGCAGCAGAGGCCTCAGAGAGACATAATGAGCAATGAGATGGTAGTAATGGGACCAGATCCTTTGGGCTTCATGGATGAGCAAGAGGAAGCTGATGAAAGGTTTAACCTGGAGAGTGGTGCAATAGTATCTTTTGCTTTAGAAAGCTCACTCTGGCCATACTGCACAGAGTGAAATCTAAAGGGAAGTAGTTAGAGGTTGCAGTGGAAGTAGTAAAGATGAGGAATGCATCCAGGAATTGGAATATTTAGAAGAAGGAACTGTAGGACAAATATGGGAAATGAAAGAGAGAGGGGTTAAGGGATCCTCCCAGGTGTTAACCTTGGGCATTTGTACGGATGGTGGAACCCTTGCCCAAGCTGGACACAACAGAGGAGCAGCTGGTTACAGGTAGAGTAGAACATTCTAGACACATTGAGTTTGAGATGTCTACAAAGTATCTATGTAGCTGGTTTAAACATCTGTCTCTCAAAGAGATAACCCAGGGTCCAAGTCCCTATAGTGCCTTCTGCTCTTCATATCAGTACCTGGTAGACGTCTGGCACTTATTGTTGAAGGAAGAAGGGAAGGAGGAAAAACTCCAAGTGGGTTTGGGGGTCAAGAAAACTAGAGACATAAATATAACACTATTTTAAAAGAGTGAATAAAAACCACTCAGGAGTGTGTAAAGTTAGAAGAGAGCATAAAGAGCCCTGGAATCCAGCATTGATGAACTAGGTAATAACAATCATGACTACTAATCCTTACTGAGTACTGCATGCCTAATTTCCAATTTAGTTGAAAATATTTTTCCTTCCACATATGATCCTTCCCTAGGAGAACTGATCTGAGTTAAAGTTGTGGGAAACTGATGACTACTGCTCTTATTCATATTAGCTAACAGATACTGAGTGTATTAGTGCGTGCAAGCACTGTTTTAAGCATGTTTTCATTAATTCTCACAACCCATGAGCATGGTTAAATACTAATAAGCAACATGATTAAATACTAATAAGAAGAGAGAGAGAGGGTGCACACACAGAAGAGCGAATAATTAAAAGAATGGGGGAGGGCTGCGGTTGTAGCTCAGTGGTAGAGTATTGCCCTAACACTGGATTCGATTCTCAGCACCACACATAAAGGTTCACTGACAACTAAATATATATATATGTTAATGTGTGTGTATATATATATGCACATATACATTATATATATATAAAATAAATAAAAGAATGGAGGAATGGGAATGGTGCTAGCCTTGGACAGCAAGAAGGTATCTTTCACTATCAGGAGAAAAGGACAAAGGCAGAGAATATGAGTATATGTAAAGCAAAATTTACCATGGAATTTGTTTTCTGAATAATATCTAAAAACTGAAAACATGCTAGCAAGGTATTTTAATTGGTTTGATAAAAGTTAATAACAAAGTGTTATAGGAATTAAAGGCAGGAAGGGAGTAGTTCTGCCTTAAGTTCAGCAGGTAGAGGTAGAAGGAAGTTCGGTAGGTTCAACATATGTTTTTTCTTTTTTTTAGTTGGAGATGGACACAATACTTTTATTTTATTTATGTGATGCTGAGGATTGAACCCAGTGCCTCATGCATGCAAGGCAAGCGCTCTACCACTGAGCCACAGTCCCAGCCCCAACATATGTTTTTCTTTTGGTACCAGGGATTTAAACCAGGAGTGCTTAACCACTGAGCACATCTCCAGCCCTTTTTATTTTTTATTTTGAGATAAGTTCTCCCTAAGTTGCTGAGGCTGGCTTTAACTTGTGAGCCTCTTGCTTTAGCCTGCACCACCAGCCACCGGGATTATAGGCATGTGCCTCTGTGCCTGGCTCCAGCTTACCATTTTCTTGAAGTTTTAAAATTGGTTTTAATTGGTTATACCTAACATAATGCACTTTGATACATCACATACAATGGAGTATAATTTTTCAGTCTTCTGGCTATATATGATGTAGAATCCCACTGGTCGTATAGTTATGTATGTACATAGGGTAAGCTTAATATTTCTTGAACACTAAGTACCAGGTTTATCTGAGGCTTTCAGGATCTCCAGATGGGTAACAAATGGAGATTAGCTGGGGTATGTCTCTGCTGTACCCATTCTTCACTCTTCAGTCCCAGGACTTTGAAGATTCCATGCCTACTTTGCTGCCATATTGATAGGACATATGATCAGGGTGCTCTGGCCAGAGAGAGGACATGAGGCTTAAAGTTCTCTACTAGGAAATTTTATCTTGAGATAAGTGACACAAGAAACAAGAATCAGAGTTGGGGGTATAACTCAGTGGCAGAGCACATGCTTAGTATGCTCGAGGCCTTGGGTTCAACCTTTAGCACCAAAAACAAACAAACAAAAAACCAAGAATAGATCATCACCCCAAAACATGTGTCCAAGAATTCCTGCTCCATGGACCTCTGGGGCTAACCCAGTTCTTGTCCTTATTTAAAAAAAATTTTTTTTTTCAGGTCTTATCCTTCTGAAGGCTGGTGCTTGGGCCCTTCCATCTATTTTTTCCAGGAGCCACCCCACATCTTCCTACAAATTCCCAACTTAGTGAGGTTGGCTAGAACCAGCACCCATGCCCACAACCAAAGGATCCTGATGGCCACAGGATATAGTCACTTAGAGAATATATGCCAAGAATGGCCGGCAAGTGGGACTGTAGTTGATCCAATATAGGGCAGACTCTCGCTGCCCCGTTTGTTCAGTCCTTACCACAGGAATGGGACAATGGCCTGGCTCTTTTCAGAGGCAGACAAATATTTTTCATTCCCTCCTTTTTTTGTGGGACTGGGTATTGAACCCAACTGATCCTCCTGCCTCAATCTGCCAATTTTTGGGGATTACAGGTGTGTGCCACCTTGCCCAGCTTTCATTTTCTTCGAGTGCCATACCTAATACCTAATAACTTTCTGGGGGCTGGGTACTGAAGATAAAACCCAGGAGTGCTTTATCACTGAGCTACATCTCCAGCCTTTTTACTTTTTTATTTTGAGACAGGATCTCACTAAGTTGCTTAGGACCTTGCTGAATTGCTGAGGCTGGTCTTGAACTTGTGATCCTCCTGCCTCAGCCCCGAGTTACTGCAATTAGAGGCATGTGCCACCACACCCAGCTCACTACCATGGACTTACACCACACAGTAATTATTTCTCTAGCTTAGTAGATGTAAACTCTTTTCTTTTTAAAATATTTTTTCCAAACCTTTTATTTTATTTATTTATGTATTTTGTATGTGGTGCTGAGGATCGAACCCAGTGCCTCACGCGTGCAAGGCAGGCGCTCTACCACTGAGCCACAACCCCAGCCCCTAGATGTAAACTCTTTAAAGGCGCAGTATTAATCATGGTCTAGCACAGTGCTTTGCACTATTTGTAGAATAAACCAAACATTATACATAATACAGAAAGTTGGGGAATATCATAGGTAAAAAATTATGTGAGCCAGGCACAGTGGCGGATACTTGTAATCCCAGTGGCTTAGGCATGAAGATCACAAATTCAAGGCCAGCCTTGGCAACTTAGTGAGAACCTGTCTCAAAATAAAAAATAAAAAGGGCTGGGGATAGAGCTTAGTGATAAAATACCCCTGGGTTCAATTCCCAGTATTGTAAAACAAAAATAAATAAATAAAAGTGAGACCACCCCTTTAAAAAAAAATACTAAGTAACACCTGTAATATAAACTCTGAAAGGTAAGGTAACTTACTCAGGGTTGTTCAGTGGCAGGTCAGAGCCTAAGTCCAGGACAGTGTTCTCTATCAATTACCTGTGAAACCATCCTGTTCTTCCATCACCAAACTGCAAAAGAAACACATTTGTCTCTGCAGCTCTGTTCTCATCTCTTCCACACAAATGACTCAATCCAGTCCATTGTTACTTTAGATTTCAGGGCAAAGTTTATTAGAAGAAATTAAGTAACTGTTAAATCTCCCTCCACCCCCATTCTAATATTTATGCCTCCACCTCACAACAGAAGGGCTGTCTCAAACATGGGTGGAAGAAAAGGTGGCATGTTCCCCTTGCAGTTACTCTTTAACCTTCAGCATATGTAGCCTTGGCCCTGAGTCCCTCTGACCATAGCAGTTTGTTCAGAGTGCTGCTACTCTAAGAGCATTTTAGGTCAGTTACAATCTCCTGAGTTCACTGCCACATTTATCAATATACAAATTATCAGTGTGATCAATATACAAATTATTGGTGGTCAAAGGTAAACAAGAGGCACAGGCTGTTAGGGGATTATCCTCTATTAAAGAGTGCTCTAGGAATGACACCGGAATGCTCAACTTGTTAAAGTGCTCACCTACATTAAAAAAAGACGTTGGGAAGGTGTCCACTGGTAAGAAAGCAAGGTACAATCTGAGGGGATTCTGGAAGGGTTCAATAAAAAAGTACATAGGAGTTGGGAGTGTAGCTCAGAGGTAGAGCACTGCTCTAGGATCAAAGGACCTAGGTTTCATCCCCTGCACTGGGTGAATGGGTGGTAGGAGATTGGGGTGGGGGGAGCTCGCTTTTTTTTTTTTAACATAAAAAGAATTCTGTTCACATCATTCCAGCAATGACAAAGGAAAGGAAAGCTTAGAGCTTAGTCTCTGAATTACTAGCATTCCAAATCAAACATATCCCTAGTTGGAGACCAGCTCCTTTAACTCCTCATGGAAACTAAAGAAAACATTTATCATTGTTTCATTTTGCTCTAACTCTTCTCTAAATAATCTTCTAATCTGAAATCTGGTTTCCTCAATGGTATCAACACTACAAAAAGTAAGTCCATGATGGGCAAGTGATCAATTTAAGTATGGCCTACAAACCACTTTTCTAAAGTGTGATTGATAAAAATCTGGGGTGAGAAATCTGAGCTTCCAGATCTGCCAGGTTGAGGTCTATATTCAAGAATAAGGTGTCCATAATATATCTAATCTCTTGACATGATTACAAGATCCAAGACTAGGGTAGGGAAGGGTAAGTATGCATCAGCAGCAGTGGCTATCTTGTTCTACAATTTAGTGTATGGCCTCAGCAGTCATTTGTAAGTCCAGTGGGCAGTTGCCCAGCCCTGACCCTTGCACAAGTCTCGGTGGCGAAGGAAACAGGCATGGACACGGAACCGACGGCCACAATGGGGACACGCATGCAGGGCTCCAGCGTGGGTCTTCATGTGCTCAGTCAGATGGTGCTTCAACTTGAAGCGCTTGTTGCAGATGCCACAGCCAAAAGGCCTAAGGCTGAAGGTCAGCATGATGTGCCTGTCACGTTTTGGCTTTACTGCAAATCGCTTCCCACACAAGCAACCAAAGCGTTTTCCATCTGCAGGGGGTGCTCCTCCTAGCTTCACAGGCCCATGCACAGCCTGTCCTGCTCCCCCAGGTCCTCCACCCCCTGACAGGATTTCATTTCCATGAAGATCCACTGGCTTCCAGGATGGACTCCCTCCCCCAGATGTTGCTCCTGCTCCTGAGGGCAATAAGAATCTCAGCTCCCCGTTCCCTTCAGTGTCTCCTCCAGGAAACACTTTGGTCTCCTCCTTTGCTCCTCCAGACTGAGTTCCACTTCCTGAAATCTCCTCCTTAGGCTCAAAGGGTTCCTGCTTGATATAGAAGATTTTGGGGGGTAGCGCAGTAGGTGGGGCAGGAGGTTCAAGTGATGCACTCTCACCCTCTGGAAGCCTGCGGGGAGTAGCAGATATGGGCACTGGGTGGGATCCACGAGCCCGGGGAAAAACCCCTGACACTCTCTGCGGTTGAGGAGTCTGAGAGAGGGTAGTTGCTGATCCCTGGTCCTCCTCTTCCTCCTCCTCCTCCTCTTCCTCCTCCTCCTCCTCCTCTTCCTCCACCTGAATTTGTAACACCTCTCCTAGTTCACTTTCCTCCCCTCCCACTGGGCTTTCAGTAGAAGCAGGACTCTCAGTAGAAGCAGAGGACTGCACTGGGGTCTGGAAAGGGGAAGAGCGAATACACCAGCCTCCAGGAGAGGACGTCGTGGAAAGAAGTGCATGGTAGGAGGCTGCTCCACGAGCTGAAATTCCACCACCTGAACTTTCTAGTTCTCTAAGGATTTCTGAGCACTGATCTACTACTTGCCACATCTGAAGTCCACTGGCTACAAGGAGATGGGCAGGGAGAGCATCCAGGGGTAGGCGAAGGCGCCCTGAATAAATAAGCTGAAGCAGCCCCTCAAAGGCATCAGCTTCAATGACACTTGGCAGGGTGAGACGAGGTGCATCCCCCAGAAGCAGCTTGTCATGAAAGTAGGGAGAAGCAGCAGCCAACACTGCTTTGTGAGCCCTAAGTTCCCGGCCCTGCACCAGGAGGGACACATCACAGAACTTTCCCTCTAGCCTGTGGCGGTTCAGGGATTCCAGCAAGGATGAGCTATGTTGAGGGAACTCGATCTGGATTGTCCGTGGGGCAGGGTTGCAGATCGGAGAGGTGGGTGCGGGAGGTAAAGGCGTCGAGGTATCCATGGGCTCCTCGGAAAAATCCCAGAGGGTCAGGAAGAGATGGGAATTTGGGAGTAGACTCTACAAGCGACAAAGCTGTGGAAAAAAGAGACAAGGGTCACAGATACCCTGAACAAAGTCCTGTCTCCTCAAACAATTGCCTCCAACTAACATTTGGAAACTTCAGTAAGTGACACTTTCTGCAGATCAGTCCCATTCACCCAGGAAAAAAACAACAAAACACCAACCGGGTTTTAACTTCCAGGCCCCGTGGGAGATGAGGAGGTAATGCTCCAGTCAAGCCTGACCTCGCCAGCCCCGGGCGGCTCCTGCCCCACCGCTCCGTTCCGTTTCAGGGTGCTCAAAGAAGCAGGCTCACAGCAAGCCTCCGCCACCCTGGCACCACGAATAGCCCGGTAGCCTCCCCAGCCGACACGCCCCCACCGTTACACAAGCGGATCACACTCCTCCGGACCTTTTCAGCTACGGTGTCGTTCCGGGCCGGAAGCCACGGCCTCTCCGCCGGACGCCGCTGCCGCGTGCGCAGGGCGGGTCTAGGACCGAAGCCAATAGGAGAGCGGCGTCCTACAAACCTCGTGCTGATTGGTTATGCTGGGAGGCAGCTGATCCCCAAGCGTCCGTAGTTGGAGTATGTCAGCGGCTGCGGAAGTCCCAGCAGCTGCGGAGGCTCGGGAGCTGGTGCTTAGTACAGCGCAGCCCTTCGACCACCTCCGAAAACTGCATTTCCTGGTGATTAAGAGTAGCGTTCGCCCCTCTGGTAGGTGCTGAGATGGGCAAGATTAATTGGGCACCTATTGTGTGGGCTGGGCACTTACCCCCATTATTTCGTGTCCTCCCACCAACCATGCGAGGTGTTGCCATCCTGTTTCCATGCGGGGAATCGGAGGCTGGCAGGAATCACTGGGCTGGCAATTAGAGGGTGTAGAACCCGGATTTGCTAAGGAACCAGTTTTGGGTTTTATTTTCATCACCTTGCACCTAAGAATTTTAATCAATTAGATAAACCTTATTTCTAGGTAATTTCTTTTAAAGGATACACGAAGATTTATACTGGGACTCTCATCACTCATCATATACCATCCCTGGGAGCTAGGATTGTAGCTCAGTGGTAGAGCGCTTGCTTCGCACGCGTGAGGCACTGGGTTTGATCCTCAGCACCACATAAAAATAAATAAATAATGGGCTGGGATTGTAGCTCAGCGGTAGAGAGCACTTGCCTCGCATGCGTGAGGCACTGGGTTCGATCCTCAGCACCACATATAAATAAATAAATAAAGATATTTAATAAATAAATAAATAAATAAATAATTTGTGTCCATCTACAACTAAAGCAAAACAAAACAACCAAAACCCCAAAAAAACCCCATCCCTGCTCCTTAGCGTTAAGTGAAGCAATGGGTGAGAGGAGAGCTAGATTGGGGGAAATTTGGCCAGAGCAAGACCCCTGCTCTAAAACAAAATAAATCTCGTTGAATGGGAGGGTGATAGTAGACA
Organism: Geosciurus inauris; assembly: GCA_004024805.1. Lineage (NCBI taxonomy): Eukaryota > Metazoa > Chordata > Mammalia > Rodentia > Sciuridae > Geosciurus > Geosciurus inauris. The sequence goes on from PVHX01012616.1 coordinate 34,551, forward strand.
ACGCGATCATGGCATCAAGGCAGAGATACACAGCTTGGCTCTGGGGCATGTGCAGTGTTCCGGGTTTAATACCCAGCATCGCAATAAAAAGTAGTTCCTGTCACCTGCTGGTCAATCTGGAGGTCCCAGGCCAATAAAGTCAGTGCAGCAATAAAAGAACAATCTCCGTTTATTAAACATGATTTTTCTGTTTCACCACACACTCCAGAAAAAAAGGAAATGGGGCTGGGAGTGGAGAAAAAGGGGCAGTGGTGGGGGACAGAGAAGGCTGGGAGTGGAGTGGGGAGAGAGAACGAGAAAACAAAATAAAACAGGTAGGAAGAGCATCTCCCTACCCTGAAGGGGGGCGGGTAGGAGGGAAGGGAAAGGTGGGGGGGGGAGGGGGCCAGGAAGCTCTGTACAGAGGGGTCGCCCCCAGCCCACACACACACACCCCGGATATGTACAGTACAAACCCCAGATAATTACAACAGCCAAAGAATTAGGAAGAAAGGGTCCAGGGGTAGGGCCTGAGGTGGGGAAAGCAGAGGAAAGGGCACAGGGATAAAATTTCACATATTTACAACTTTTATATAAGTATAAATTTGGCCCCGGCTGGGTATATGTGTGTAGTGGGATGGGACTGAAGGGGAACTGTCCATACAAAAGAAAGAAGGGTGGAGTCTGGGAAGAATCTCAATACCAAACGCAAGAAGGGATGAGGGGGCAAGGCTGAGTAGGGGACAGCAGTCAGGGAGGATGGGGTGCCAGGGAGGGGCTTCTCCCCTTCCACGGCCTACCCACCCCAAACCCCATCCATCCTTCCTCCCCTATCCCGCCAGAGAGCTATGTACAGAGAAACACCGAAAAATTGTGGAGCTGGCGGAAGGGAGGGAGGTGAAAGGAGATTGGGGGGGGGGAGGATGAGAGGGAAGCCCAGCCCTGTCCTACCTCCCCAGGGGGACAGAGTCATGAAAGGGGGCCCCCAACACCCCTCCTCCAACACAGATCCCCCCACCCTGGGGGAGAGAGACATGGCTTTTCCTAGAGTAAGTTCCCCCCTCCCCCTGGGAGTAGAGAGGGAGAGAGAGGGGAGGGGCAGGGGACTGTGTGTGTCAGGGTAGGGCAGATGAATCAGTCTGTCCTCCCTGATACATACACCCTCCTAAACCCTAACCCCTCACCCTAACCTCAATTCCACCCCACCCCAACACACTGGGGGAGGGGGGGGCATAAGCCCCCTCACCCCGCTCTGGGACCAGCCGAGAGCAGATCAGGTGTGGGAAGAAGGGGAGATAGCTCCCCATTCCCCCCTTGCCGCCCCCTCCCTGCCCCGGCGGCCCCCTCCACCCCATCTGGGTTCTGGGTGGGGAGGGAATAAATTTAAGAGTGGTAGGAGGAGTAGGAGTTTGTGCGTGCTGAGCCCCCCCAGACGCTCCTGAGAAATCAAGGGGTAATAGGGCCCCCTCACCCGGGGTCCCCTCCCCATAACAAGGGGGACAGGGGAGGCCAAAAATGGGGTGGTGGAGAGGAGTTAGATTGTCAGCTCTGGTTACTGCTAAAAAATCACCCTGAAGTTGAAAGTTTGGAGGTGCCACACTCCCAAGGTGGGGGTGAGGATCTGTCCCCCAGTGCTCAGGGGAACGATGAGGCAGAGGATGGGGATAGCACCCCGGAGTAAAGGGGGTCTTTGTGGGTTAGGAAGTGTCCTGGGGCAAGGGTCCCTGGGGGTCAGAGAGGGGGCAGCACCCCGACAGGAAGGAAAAGAGGGCGGCTTGAGGGTTCCCGCTCTCCCTCCTAGAAATGGTGCAATGGGGGTGGGGGATCGGTGACCCCCAAGGAGGCATTTAGGGAGGCAATCCCATTGTCCCTCGGTGACGTCCAGTCCTGGTGGTTGGTGCTGTTTCGAGGTGGAGTGCACGGGGAAGAAGATCTGTGATGCTGGGTGGGCTAGTGGTCTGCGGTGTTTCGGAACTCGCCGTTCTCCGTGATCTGTAGCCGGGGTGGGGGGGGCGGGGCTGGGGGGGCCAGGCCATTCCAAGGTGGGGCCAGCGTCACACGCGGGTTTGTTGGACCCAAGGGGGGAAGCTGCCTCTCCTGCAAGATACCAAAGAGGAGAGCGCGGACTTATTGAGACGCTTCGCAGGGGCCTGGATGCCAGACCCCTATCAGTGACCTTCCCGCTAGCCAACCCACTCGTAAGCCACGTCCACCCGCTCCTCCCAGGACAATCCCCACCATCCTCCTGTTTGTTTCTCACCTGTAGGATCCTCTGGGATCAGGTAGAGACTCATTTCCCAGACTCCTAACAGGGGCCTTCAACCCAGAGTGTCACACCAGGAAACCAGCTCAAAAGCAGCAAGCTCCCACCTCACCCCCAACCTAACCCCACTAGCTGCACCTATACTTCCCCTCCCAGCCCGTCCACCTCCTCTTGGAACACCCTCCCAGCCCGCCCCCAACCTCAGGTAGGAACTTTGTATTGAGGAACCAAGGGAGGCAGTACAGCAAAACCTCATTAATCCAAACCCCTATGGATTTGGAATTTTTTCATAATTTGAACAAAAACTGGGTTTGAGTTTTCCTTTATCTGTGAAGAAAGGGTGGGCTAAGCAAATTAGTGGTGGAAATGTGTCTGTGGGAGGGGATTTTTAACCTATACCAGCAAACAGACTTTTCATTCCTATCTATTCATTAAGGCATGCTCCCTGAGGGCCTTGTTCACCAAGTTCTACTTACTGTATATATTTTGAAGACATGCATTTCATTAAATAGACACTGTCATTCAGATTTGTCACTTATTCAGAGTGGCCATCTTCTCAAATATAACATCCCAAATTAGAGAGGTTTAACTGTACTGGGGGGAAAGGAAGGGGATTCAGGGAAGTGATGTGGGAAGGGAAAATCTTGTGGGAGGGCTGCCTCTCTTACACACTTGGTGGATGACTAGGAGCTTCTGCAGAGACACAGCGTGCCCCCTCTCTGCATCCCCAGGAAGCAGTAACTGGCTCCATGTTTCCACCCCCACCTTCCTTTCAGTTCTTCTCCCTGGGATCCCAGTTAGAGGGTGAGGGGTGCCTGACCCTACTCCCCCCCAGGTCCTGTTCTCATCACCTCCTATTGCTCCTGGACCAACTCCTGGTTCCTGCCCTCAGCCCGACCTTCTGTTCCTCTGCTGAGAGAGAAGAGAAAAGCCACCTGAATTCCCCCAGACCTCTGGGTCATTCACTTGGCTTTTAAAAATTTGTGCTCAGAACTGGTTTTTAAATTAATGGCTGATTTGCAGAGGGACCAATACCTACAAGTGGTTTAAAAATTATCTGTATTAATTTCTGGGTCACAGGACATTTCAGCCTGGCAACATCGCTACGTCTGACCAAATCTCCAAAGGATGTAAGTAGAGAATTCCAGATCAGCTTTCCCTTTCACCTCAGGATCCAGGACTCACCTCTCAGGTCACCCAAACCCCAGTCTTAGGCAAAGCTTCCTTCTTAGTTCACTGGTATCTCACACTTCCAGTCAGAGGGGGAGGAAACTGCGTGTGGTAGGGTAGCTTGAGTGTGGCGGGAGAGCAGAGGAAGGAATCCTCAAATTTCCTTCCCTCTGCTTGTCTGCTAGTGACAGCACATGGGCAAGCTCCCTACACCCCCATGGACCCAAATTTAGAAAGGAGATAAATTAGGGTGCCATTATTCCTTTTACAAAAGAATTCACTGCAGGAGTCCTTTAAATGGCAAGGTCCCCTGGTGCCTTTTAGCATCTGTTTACAGATCACTAACTACTTTGACAGAGAGGCTGGGCAGGCAGAGAGTTAAAATTACAGTGTGAGGAGCCACTGCCCACTGCAGATCAATCCCCCCCCCCAAAAAAAAAGTCTCAGAAATGATGTCTGTGGCTGACAGGTTCCCATTTACTAGCTTTTTAGGTAGGATTGTGTGTCCGGTAAGGCCACTGGGTGGCAGAAGAAGGGGGAATGAGTGGCATTAGCAACCCCGGATGTGAGCTCTGACAGGAATAGAGGTTATTTAATATGCTGTTCCTATCAGCTCTGCCTGGGAAAGAACATGGCCACTGAGTCCATGATATGATCTAAAGATGTCTCACTCTCCTAACTCCCAGGCCACAAGGGCAGTCCACGTCCTAACATCTGTCCAAGGTACCTTGCTCCTCCTTGTTCCACCCACCCTGCCTACTATCAGGATACCTCAACAGCTTTTTCCAGGACCCCTCAAAGTCCTCCTGAGTTAACTGCCCACTCCCAGTTCCCACCCACTTGGGGACTAAGATGAACCCCAAATGCCTTCTACCTCACAGGTATGAGGAGGAAGAGAGTGAGAGAAGTGGGAAGGAGGAGGAGGTAGAGAACTAGGGTTAGGGAAGGAAGAGGAAACCCCAACCTACCTGCTGCAATCGGCACAGCCCCTATAGCCAAGGTCCCCCCACCCAGCACCACCTCCACCCCATTAGTAAAGCCCAAACCTCAAGGACGCTCTGGTGAAATGGGGGGTGACAGACATACACTGGAGAGGTAGAGGAAGAGGAGGGTGCAGAGTCAGGAGGAGGCTTGGAAAGGTGGGTGGAAGGAAGGGGTATGACCTGTGAATGTGCTGGGTCTCTCTAGGGTCAAACTACGGCCAAGGCCTCCTGAGGCAGTTGCAGGGAGGTGTCAGCATGTGGTCTCTGAGTGTGTACCTTGGGAGATGGGTCTGTGCAGGAGGTGTCAGGAGGGTGGGGACTGTGGAGGTTCTCTGGGGGTGGAGGGCAGCAGTGACGGAGGAGAGGCACTGGAGAGTGGAGGGGGTAGGCTTCATGACCAACCTGCAGTGGTCCGGAGTCACCTCCCCCTGTGTCCTCCGCCAGTGGTCAAAGCGGAACCAGGAGAATTACCTGATGAGGAGCTGCAGGGGGAGAGAGTGGGGTCATGGGGTCAGGAGCCTTGGTGGTGGGGGTGGAGAGGCCTGGTGGTCAGAGAGAGGAAGGAGGAATATGGGTAGGAAAGAGCAGAATTTGGGGAAAGCATCAGGTTAAGGTGTGGAAGGGAACCTCAGGCTTACCAGGACTGGTGAGCAGAGGGTAGTGGCAGGGAGCTGGAGGTTCAATCAAGTGTGAGGCCCCAATGGGAAAAAGGCCAAAGGGAGGCTGGACTTAAGACACTGAGGGACTGGGATCAGGTGGGGGGTTCTAGGGAGGCCTTCAAGATCTGAAGAGCCAGGAAGACGAGGCTCTGCTCTCATTCTGCCAAGGAGTCAGAATGGGGAGCCAGGAGAACAAAGGTGTTAGGGACCCCACGTCTACAGGACGCCCTCCAGGGCCTGGGGAAACTACCGCTCAGACTGCCTTGTGCTCCATTCCAGCAAAGAGCAACTTCTAGCCCTCCTCACCCAAGAAGAGCTCAGGGGAAAGTGAACTCCAACAATAGGCAGGGCTTCTAGGAACTGGGAGGGGTCTAGGGGCAGAAAGGCTGAGGATCTGGTAGAAGGCCGGAGCCGGAACCGCACACAGGAGTGGGAAGACAGGGCAGGAAGGTCCAGGGGTGGGGCTGACACTGCCAAGAGTGACAAAGGCATAGACGATGGAATGAAGATGGGTCACTGAGGGGCTGCATGGAGTGGCCAGTAGACAGAGGACAATAAGAGACAGATGGCAATGTGGCTGGGGTGGCTGGTGCAGTGAGAGCACAAAGGACAGTGGGATGGATGGGGATGGGACACGGAGAAGATAAATGACATTGTAATTTCCACCTGAGCGTCGAGCAGCCTCTTCTTGGGTTCAGGCAGCGGCTCAGCCATGGCGGGGTGGTCCCGGCGCAGCTCCTCCTCCACCAGCATCAGCCTGAAGGGACGGGCTTCAGTGGGGTTAGTGGCGGGCACGGGCTTGGAGCCTGTCCGTGGAACTCCTGATCTGGGAAACCCCTGCAGCTCTCTGGAGAAGCTTCAGGCATCCTTCTCCCCTTCTTAAAATCCCTCCATTGTCATGAATCGAAAGACTCCCTGTCACTCAGAGTGCTACTCTCCACCTTCCTCTCAGGGACCCTCAGATATTTCTCTGGTGAAGGCAGCTTTTTGTGCCTCAAAGACCTCTACCACCTGGACGATCTCAGCTCCCTTCCCAACAAACAACAGTACCCGTCCCTTGGAACCTCTATGGCTGAAGACCAGGCTTTTATGACCCCCATGCCACCTCAAAGAACCTAGGCCACCTCCAGTGTCCGTCCTTGGGGTACCCCCAGCCCAAGAGGAGGTCCTACAAGCCTTATCATTCCTAGCATCTCCCTGCCTTTGGTGAAGACCCTCAAGGTTCTCTCTCATAAATGATAGCAATTAGAACAGTGGTTTCAAAAACTGTTTCAGGTCAAGAAGCCTTTTTATTCCAATTTCTGCTAAGCCTTATGCAGAAATACATTTGTCATTACAAAATCAAAATGGAGCTGGCTCTGGTTGGAATGGGGTTAGAAGTCCTCACCCTCAGTTTTCAAGATAACTGATCCCCTTACTGAGACACTTCCTTTGGAGTCCAGGGCTTGGTGAAGCAGTTAGAAACATGCGCAGGCTAAATAGCCCTTTCTTTTTTTTTGCACCAAGGATTGAAACCAGGGGCACTCAACCACTGAGCCACATCCCCAGCCTTATTTTGTATTTTATTTAGAGACAGAGTCTCACTGAGTTGCTTTAGCACCTCACTTTTGCTGAGGCTGGCTTTGAAATTGTGATCCTCCCATCTCAGCCTCCCGAGCCACTGGGATTACAGGCATGTACCACCGTGCCCAGTGCTAAAGAGCCCTTTCTGATGGCATATCTTACCAAGGCTAGAAAGGGAGGCTGTGCTCAAGATGGGGGTACTCAGGGGCTCCTCTGGCTAAGGATCCCTGCTCAGCTTTGGGGTGAACCTCACAGACTAGGTTGAGAATAACCAATCAGGGAGTTCTGACCCAGGCTCTGTGCAGACACAGTGATGGTTGGACAGTAACTGCCATATTTTCCAAGGGCTTCAAAAGCTACTCTACCAGAAAAAATGTCAGGGTTTAGCAAAGAAACATTTAATGTCCTAAGCAGGAGATGAGTGGGTTGCTTCCCTTGGAAGAGGGTGGTAGGCTCTCCTGGTGGTATCCTGAGTTGGGCACAGAGGTTGGAGGAGTAGCTCACTCTCTCATTCCCTTCAGCTCAGGCTCTCCCTTGCTACCCCTCCCCAGGCCGCCCCTCACCTGCCAATGATGCTCTTGATCTGTGAATCCTTCTCCACCTGCTGCTGCCTCAGCCTCTTCTCACTCTGTTCTAGTCGGGCCTGATACTGCATCAGGATTTTGCTGGTTTGTTCTTCCTGGGACAGCAGCCTCCGCTCATACTCTTCCAGCTTCCGGTTGGACATGTGCAGCCGCTCCTTCAGTGAATGGATCTCCTCCTCGTACTCCTTTACCTGCCCGCCGGGCACAAGACCCCGCACTGTGAGGAGTGTCCTGCCCCATTCAGCCACCCAGCCCCATCCCTGTCTGCCCAGCACAGCCATTGCATGGGGAAGGACATCTAACCCTTTCTCTGCCTGTGGATTACTCACTCAGGCCTGCTTTTGAGAATGCCCTACCATGATGCTAAGGCTCCTTTCAAGATGGAGCAAGGTCACAGACCTACACCCTAAGAAGTGTGTCCACTGGAACACATGAGAACCCACAGAGCAACCCAGACAGACCCACAGACACACTTTAAATAAATGTACCCAGAAATTAAAAAGTGACTCTTCAGCCCTAAGCCAGGACTGAGCACATGGGAGAAACAAGAAAAGACACTGAATGTGGGAGGGGCAAGTACTATCTTAGACTCCCTCCTTAGCTCTGTCCTGAGGATAGGTGGTTTTAAGGGAATCTCAGGCTAAGAATTTAGGAATGTCCTTTTGCTAATCTGACCCTGGAATTCTGGGAAAAGGAGAGCTCAGAAGAATCATTTTTATCTGCCCTACTGGTTCTGAAGTTTATAGCTATGCTAATATAATAGACCCAAGCCACATGTAGCTATTTATTTTACTTTTATTTTTGTAGTGCTGGGGATCAAACCTAGGGCCTTACATAGACTAAGCGCAAACTACCACTCAGTTACCTCCTTAGTCCATGTGTAGCTATTTAAAAGTAACACTAAAAATTTAGTTCTGAATCACAAAAAGCCAATGTCTAATACAGTAGCCACTAGCCACATGTAGCTACCATATCAAATAGTGCAGATTACAGAACATTTTCATCACTGCAGAATGTTCTGGATAGTGCTAGTCTGAAGCCCAGAACAGGAAAGACAATTTGAAAGACCCCTGCCCACAAGCCTTTGCCACCTATTCCTATGAGACAGTAACTGGATAACCCAGACAGCACTGTAGTACAACTGCAATCCCCTCTGCCTCGGCCCAACTGAGTAGCTGCCACTGCTAGGGAAGTGACTTCCTTTCCTGGGCAATAACAAGAGCAGGGCTTTGGTTCTCCCTGGGGAAGAACATGGCGGCAAGCCTAGAATAGAACTTGTTTCTCCCTGGATAGTCTACAATGGAGCTGAATTGGTTTTTTGTTGTTTTTTTTTTTTAATTTTTTTTAGTTGTTAATGGATCTTTATTTTATTCATTTATTATTTACATGTGGTGCTGAGGATCGAACCCAGTGTCTCACGCATGCTAGGCAAGCGCTCTACCACTGAGCCACAACCCCAACCCTGAATTGGTTTTAAGCAGACTGATTGTGTCTGGTTCTCCTAATGGACTGAAGGCTTCTCAAGAGGGGATCAGTTTTTGTCTTTTCTTTCTGCTCTAACTGCCTGAGCCTAGATGTTTCTCTTGGAATGACTACAGGTCTCCCCTGTGGGTGAAAGGAAGAACTGAGACTTTGGGTGGCAGGTTCCAGCATACCCTATCTAGCCGGCTCTCATCCATCGATTTTGAGTACTCCTTGAGCTTATACTCTTCCCGCTCAATGTGGGCACTCTCGATGTCAGCCGACAGGTGAGGCATATTGGAGACCCAGGCCACAGTCCTTTCAGAGGCTGGCATTGTGGGGTTCAGCGTGGATGGCGTCTGAGAATGCTGGGACAAGGCAAGATGGGGGCAAACAGAGCGGAAAGGTGGGAAAAGGCAGGGCACGTTCAGAGGGAGAGAACACAGCCAACAGACATGACAGTCTCATGCCTGTTCCCCTGCCCTAGCTGGTATCCCCAGTCCCCACCCTACCCCCAAGGGCCAGAGAAGCGATTTATCATGTCTCCTCTCTGGAATGAGAGTGCTCTCAGGGCAAGCATTTATGTCTGTTCACCATCATCTCCACAGTAACCCCAACAGCACATGTCACACTGCAGGCCCTTAACACACATTTAATTTATGAAAGGTGGTGAAATCGAAACCTCAGAGCAGACTGCTCCACTTCCACTGTTGCCTTCACCCACCCTGCCTTCCTCTTCCCCTCACCTACCTGCTTGGTGATGGAGGGCTTGAGCCCCCCACCCCCTCCGCCACCACTGCCACCGCTGCCCCCAATGCTGCCCTCCTTGCTGAGGCTCTGTTGTCGTGGACGGGCAGGGCCATAACTCGGCTCTGGAGACTGCAATAGATTCCCGCTGGATGGCCGGGGTTTCTGGGCAGCACTGACTGTCAACTGCTGAGACTTGCCCCTCTGCAACGGAGGTGGCTGCCCCCCACCACCCCCACCACTGCCCCCACCACTCCCACCTCCGGGCCCTGAGGGGGCTGGCCTCTGGGGACCAATGGTGATCTGGGGAGGGGATAGCATGTGCTGAAGGTTGTCCTGGAGTGAGAGCTGCCGACGGGTGAAGTCAGTGCCAGAGGGTCCAAACTCATCACTGTAGCTGTGGCTGTGAAGGATGGAGGCTGCAGGGGGTTTGGGGACCCCTGAGGAGAGGTCTTCGCTCTTGCTATAGCCATGGAATGGGGCGAAGGTGTCCCCTGGGGGCTCTCCACCTCGGTGGTGGTGATGGTGGTGGTGGTGGTGATGGGAAGAGGGTGGGCCATGACCACCGCTTCCTCCGTGGCCCGCTGGGGGCCCCGGCCCATCAGCAGCCATGTGGAAGAGAGGGTTCTGGAAGGAGAGGGGGATGCGCAGTTGCTGGGCAGGGACACCGTCCGTGGTAACACCCATCTGGCTGAGGCGCATACCCGCTGCTGTGATGGACGACCCACTCCCCTGGGAGAGGCGTCCAGCAGGAGCAGGCCGCAGCCCTAAGGCTGCTGTCAGTGAGGCCTGGCTTGAGTGCAGCAGGTCCCCGACAGCTGCCAGGTTGGAAACACTACTGCTGTTGAGGCGGCCACCAGGCCCATCGCCCTGTAGGTCCAGCATGGACACACTCTTGTTGACACTCAGCATCTTTTGCTCTGGCTCTGTGATATCCGAGCTGCTTGTGCAGTATGCTGGGGAGGACCGGGCCAGTGGTGGTCGGCTCACGTAGAACAGATCTTTACCCCCACCAGGGGGTGGTGGGGGTGGCTTTTCCTTGGTTGGGGAGGGGAGGCGAGCCATGTCCATAGAGCTGTCAAAGGAAAAGGGACACACAAGCAGAGGGTAAAGCCAGGCTACAGGCAACTGAGCCTCATGGGGCTGGTACAGACCTTAGGTGAAAATTGGGACCCACAGGGAAGGGCTGAGAGCTGGTAGTAACAACCCTGAAGAGGTAGGCAGGAAGGATGGGAGGGAAAAGGTGGGGAAAAGGAAAGGACAAGGCCCTTCTGGGAAAGGGTGAGGCCTAGAGGAGGGGAGATGGGGGCAGCAAGAGGAGGGATGAGGGCAGGTCTGGGAAGATATGAAGGAGATGAGGTGCACTGAGGAGGGGAGAGGAGAGGAGGAGGGTGAAGGTCAGGAGGGGGAGAGGGAGCTGACAGGAGAGGAGAGGAGGGCTGGGGAGGGGAGAGCCCCTCACCTGTTAAGGCCTCGAGCCATGAAGGACTGAAGGTCGATGGAGCTGGAGAGAGATGGAAAGAGGGGCGAGCACAGACAGAGAGAAGGAGCAAGGCATGGATGGATGGCAGGAGCAGTGGGAATGGTGAATGGGTATGGCATCACGGAGGGAAAGACATGGGCAGAGAACAGCAGGGTGATAATCAAATAAGACCAGGGGCCTGCCCCATCAGAACAAATGCCCATGAGGTTCCAGAATAGGCTCTGGGGGCCGCTAGGCTTCCAGCTGCTGCTTCTCTAAGTGCTGGATCTTGGGGAGGTCTGCAGGGTTCTGGTGGTAGGCCGGGGGGGGGGGGTGTCCTTATTTTCTAAGTCATACAGAGATATTTGATTATTTTGACACCCCCTGGCTAAACCAGTGTGCACTGGCTCAACCTCAGCCTGGAGACAAGCATGGGTGGGCAGAGGAACAAAACAAATCAGAGCCTACAGTGGGGATCCCCTTGGCTTACAACTAAGCTGGAAGCTGGAGGAGCCTGGGTACTCTGGGGCTCTGTGTTCCTTGTTCCCTCAGGCTTTGAAGGACTCCTACTGCCTGTACCTATCTCCTGAACATTTTCCCCTGAGAACTTGCTGCTTTGTCCCTTCCTTTCAAGCCCTAGAGAGATGCACATGGGGCCCAGTGAGAGTATCCAGAATAGAAGAGATGGGGCTCCTAGGACATAGGGGTAGGCCCCAGAGGGCTCACCTGTTGAGGTCCCGCATCATGTAGCCCTGCATCTCAGCTGACGGCCCCCGCAGCACCACAGGCTGCGGCCGCGGCCTCTCACTCTGGCGGCTTGGCTGCCTTTGGATGTTGGGGTTTCTCAGGGCTGTGCTGATGTCATTGAGGAGCCGGGGTAGTGGGCCCAGCTTCAGAAGGGCTTCCTGGAAGGGCAAGGCTGTTACCAGTGGGCTCTAAGAGGGCCTTGGAGGGCGCAGGTAGAGGATGTCTGGGTAGGAGTAGTGGTATGACATCTCAGGGAACAGGCAAGGGAGAAAAATCTGTGCAAGGAGTAGTTTCTCAGACCCCAGGTGCCTCTGGAAACCTCTGGGGATGGGGCACAGGGAACACTTGCTGACCTTGCTGAGCTGGGGCAGCACCTCCCAGAGCAGGGCATGCAGTGTGGAGAGCTCTCGGCCCAAGTCGATGTAGCCTTCAAAGCTACTGCTATTGGTCAGCGTGTCCAGGTTGGAAATCTCGTACAGGAACTGCTGCATGGAACCCCACTCCAGCTCCAGAAACTCATTCATGAAACCCAGAAAGTCCTCCTTTGAGGTAAACCTGGCCAAGGGGTGCAAAAAATAGAGATCACACTTGTATAGAAGGCCTTATACCTATCCATATCAGGATCTCTGGGGGATTAGGAGACCCTTCCCGCTCACCCATGCTCCACCCATGCCTGAAGTTTCCCTTACTTGGAAAAGTTGGCCAGGTTCTGGATGACCTTGGCGATGAGGGTGAGGGTTCGTGAGGTCTGCTCATCTGGGTACTCCTGCATGAGCCCAAAAAGACTGGGCGACATAATGGCTGGGCAGAGGAAGCGCAGGAAGAGCGAGGCGCTGATCAGCCTGTCTGCGATGTCCTCCCTGCCACGCTCTGCGCAGCGCAGCCGCCAAGATGCAAACACCTCCTTCAGCTCCCTCGGGAACACGCTGGGGGGAAGGGGTGGGGAGACAGAGAGAGAGAGAAAGAAAGAGAGAGACCGGGACTGAGCCCCAGAGACCCTCAGCTTCCAGGGAACATGCTGAGGGGGGTGGTAGGAGGTGAGGGTGTGGAAACAGAGGTAAGAGAGACAGGGAGGGAGGAACTGCAGGAGGAAGACGGGAGGCTGCGGGAAGAAGAGGGCCATGGTAGAGGGAACAGACAGATTTGGGAGAGAGAAATGGGAGGAGAGAAGGTGAGGGGAGAAAGACACATGGGAGAGAGATGGAGGGGCGTGTGAGAGAGACAAGGAGAGGAGGAGAAGAAAAACAGACACCAGGGAGAGACAGAGATGGGAGAGAGATGGAGGGTCACTCGAGGTACAGGGAGCTCGGACCCCCCAACTCTTCTGGATTCCAGGGAAATGGGGATGGATGTGCCCCAGGCATGATCCCCAGTCCCTGGAATGGCTCAGAGCTCACTCTCCCCACCTCCCAGTTCCACTTCAATGTCCTACTGACACCTTAAACTTGACTAGTGTAAAATGGAGCTCACCATCGCCCCCACACCTCAACTGGCTCCTCCTCCTGACTTTCCTGGTTCTGTCAATGAGGCCACCAGTCTCCCAGCCACAGCCTCATGGCCTTTTGAGTCATCCTTGACTCCCCACAGACAGGCCCCCTCCTTTGCAATCAGTTGACAACTCCTGCTGATCCTTCAGAGAGCCCTGACAGTGGCCCCTTCCTAGGTTTCCTATCACTGTCCTGATTCAACAAGGTCTGATTTTCATTCCTGACACATTAACAGTAGCCCCAATAGCTTGAACTTCATTCTCCCTACTCTGGTCCACCCCCCACACTCCACTCCACTCATGGATTCGTCTTGTCAATCGTGAAAGTTCCTGCTGCCAACACCTTTAATGGCATCCTATGACCTACTGATGAACTCATAACCTGAGGCCTTCTAGATTTTAACTCTAATCCCACATCCACATATTTTCCCTACTACCTCCATTATAAAGCCTGTTCTAGTTACTGTCCCTTGAAAGCTCCTGGGCCTTCTCACCCTCCCACATGTGCCTGTCGCACAGCCTTCTGAAATGTCTCTTTCCCACCATGTGCAAACATCAGCACCTAACCCAAGCCCAGTACCAGGCAGCTCTCTGTTGCTTATCTCAATCAAAGCTCTACCTTCTCTGACCTGATGTTGCATGGGGATGGGGGCAGGGGGTCCCTCTTACTCAGCACTTCACACATACTACAATGGTTCTGTGGCTTTCTGTGCATCTCATTTGTCTCTACTCATTCTGGTAGAGGCCCTCTGAGGGCAGGGACCAGGCACATTCACCTCTGTTCTACAGCACCCAGAATGCTTTGCCCATAACTGGTGCTCAGTCCTCTTTGAGGATGGACAGATGAATGAACAGATGAACACACAACTGCCCCCAACCCTGGCCCCCCAGCCCAGCATTCCCAGTCTCACCAATGGGAGTTGACCACCTTGCACAGGGCCAACTCACAGCACATTCGCAGGTTGGCCTGGTGCTCTGCCAGACTGGATGCCGTGCACTTGATGGGGTCTACCTCACAGTTCTCCTCAGATTCATACAGAGCACGAATGAACTCCCCTGAGGAATATGGGCACAAGAGGAAGTTGTCACTCTTTCCAAGGGCAGGGGCAGGAAGCATCCTGGGTTGGAGGAATCTCAGAACCAGTTGGTTAGAGGCTGAGGTTCTGGACTCAGGACTTGAGATCTGGGGTAGCCAGGTTTAGGGCTGGGGTAGGCATCTGGTAGATTTAGGAAGAGGGCCTGAGGGTGAACCATACCAATAGCATCCTTGAGGTATTTCTGACCAATCAATCTCATATACTCTTCTATGGCTTTAGTGGCGAGCGTGTTCTCGCGGAATATGAGGTGCTCCCGTTCCATGAACCGGTCTACCTCTGACATGGCCATGTCTGAAAGGAAGTCCTGGGGCCCAAGAAAATTCAAGGGTCAGGCTGTGCACAATCCAATTCTGCAAGTGTGCCCTGTCCTCACCTGCCCTCCAAGCCAGTGCCCATTCCCAAGCCACTTTTTCCTGAGAACACAGCACTTACCTTGGCCTTTCCCGTACTCTGCAGGATGTGAACCAGCGCACTGGCAACCTCTTCCTTGCCCTTGACATTCAAGGCAGGTTCCAATACTGCACATAGCATTCGATAATGATTGGTGACATATTCTGCAAACTCTTTATACAGCTCCATGGGCAGTATACTCATTGTCTGATAACGTGCCTTCAGCCGCACAGCCGGGCAACCTCCTTTGCCCTTGCCCCCTGAGCCGCCCCCAGAGCCTCCTCCCCCTCCCGAACCCATGCCCCCAGACCCTCCACTGCCTGTTGGCAGGGTCACAGGGTACCACTGCTCTGTGAAGTGGCGCCCAGCCAGGGTAGCCACCGGCACAGTCACCAGGCCAACATAGCCTGCCTTGTCCTTCTTGCGCTTTTTGTCTGAGTCACGGTACAGATGCAGCCGCAGGGCACGGACAGCCGGCAGGTTGTTAAACTCGAAGTGCTCGCCCCAGAAGACTGTGTCCCCAGAGGCTGAGCGGGGCTTGGAGGTGGTACGCGCATACAGCATGTCATCCAGGCAGAGCTCGCAGTAGTAGCGCTTCTTAGGGGGCAGTTCCCGTGCCTCTATGATCCACAGCTTCAGCACATTATCCACCCGGCGGCTGTTGTCCTGGCATAGGGGTGGCGGGTAGGGTAGATAAAAGGGAAGGGACAGGGAAACAGAGACACCAAAAGAGTGAGGAAGTAGGATCCAGACAACAATCATAAGGCTGAGAAGCTGTACTGGGTTGAATGGAGGAGTCCCTCCCAAATTCAGGTCTATCTAGAACTTGTGAATATGATCCTATTTGGAAATATGGTCCTTACAGATACAATCAAATTAAGTTAATAACATACTGGATTAGGGTGGACCCTTAATCCAATGATTGGTGTTTCTGTTATATGGAGAGATTTGGAGACACGGACACACGCAGAAGGAGCTGGCCATCTACACATGCTAGAAGCCACGGACTGCCAGCCATTTCCAGGAGCTATGAGGAGGCAAGGAAAGGTTGTTTTTTTAAAATTTTTTTTTAGTTGTAGATGGGCACAACATCTTTATTTTATTTATTTATTCATTCATTCATTCATTTATTTATGTGATGCTGAGGATCAAACCCAGTGCCTCACACATGCAAGGTAAGCACTCTACTACTGAGCTACAGTCCCGGCCCTGGAAAGGTTGTTCTTTGTGCTTCAGAGAAAGTATGGCCCTGCTAATTTTCTTTCATACTTTTTATTTTGAGATAGGGTCTCATTAAGTTGCCCAGACTGGCCTTGAACTTGCAGTCCTCCTGCTTCAGCCTCCAGAGTTACTGGGATTATAGGTATATGCTACCTACACCAGGCTTATTTTGTGGTAATCTTTTACAGAAGCTCCAAGAAACGAACATAGAAGGGTAGTTTTTTTTTTTTATTATTATTTTTTAGTTGTCAATGAGTCTTTATTTTATTTTGTATGCAGTGTTAAGAATCAAACCCAGGGGCTGGGGTTGTGGCTTAGTGGTAGAGTGCTTGCCTCACATGTGTGAGTCATTGAGTTCGATACTCAGCACCACATAAAAAATAAATAAAGGTATTAGGCCCATCTACAACTAAAAAAAAAAAAAAAAAAAAAAAGAATCAAACCTAGTGCCTCACACATGCCAGGCAAGCCCTCTACCACTGAGCCACAACCCCAGCCCCAGAAGGGTAGTTCTTACACTAGTCAGTACTGGGGGAAAAAGTTGGAATAACAAACTAAAAATATTAAGGCAGAATCTGAAGAGGAAAATGGAAAAGTTCTATAGAGTTCATCAGAAATTGGAAAAAAAAATAAATTAATTGCATAAATATAGAATGAGTGAGGCTTGAAAGCTGGCACGAGAATATCCTAGGAATACAACTGAGCACAAGCTCACGGTAAGGTTCAGGTGATGATGTAATGTGTTGAAAAACAGCATAGTGTTTGGACTCTGCATGGGTTGGATTTGGTACAGCATCTTGGGTCAAATTCTCAAAAAGGACATTGAGAAACAAGTTTCCCCAGATGAGACTGAGCTTGCTAAAAACTGGGATACATAGCTTAGATGACAGAACTGGGAGCACCTCTCCTGGGAAGTAGAATTTTGGGAAGAACATAGACTTGTAGAACCTCTGTGCCAGAAAGACCCTGGAGATTGTTGAGTTCACCCCATTCCCACTAATTTCACAGAGGCACAGAGATCTGGCTAACTGAATTTTGTGTGTTCTGCAAAAATGCTGTAAGTAGGGGCTGAGTGACCACCTGTTGGGATGTCAGCAAGGCATTCCTGCCTGACAAGCTGCACCAGAGGACTCCCAGAGTCTTGTCAACTCTCTTAAGTCTATGATTTCTATGGTAGAGATATAGATCATGAAGTGGGGTTACAGTATGAAAGAAAGGGAAAAGAAACTGGGGGTTAGGAATAATGGGAGTGGACACCCCCACTCATTCAGGTCCCCTACACAGCTGTCTCCTCCTCCCCCTCCTTTACTCACTAGGCCCCCGGTAGCTCATTCTTTGCGCTAGACATGCCATGCATGTCCCCTTTACTCTCCAGTACCTTGTTGGGTTTTACTGCCCGCTGTAGATTCTCGATCCATTTGTCCCTTTCGGCTGCAGACCGACAGGCAAAACATTTTGTTCCTGACGACGTTGTTACCTACAGAAGGTGTGGAGTTGAGAATGGGACTCCAGAGGGAGCTTACTCCTAAAAACTGAAGATTCCCCACCATCTTCCTCCCTGGCCTATCCTAGTCCCAAGAGGTTTCTGACATCCTCTTGACATCATCCCCCGCTGTGCCAATTCCTCTAGGCCTTCTGTCCCTACCCTCCAGCATCCCTGCCCTTTGGTCCTCAGCCCACTAGACCCAATACCTCAAAACAGAACTCCTGGCCCAGGATAGAGCTGTGCACTGGCTTGATAATAGAATCTTCATCCAAGTTGAGCTCCAAGGCCTCAGCTGCACTGCTAGGACTCAGCAAGGACTCGTGGGAGTGCGACTCTTTAAAGCTTTGCATCAGCCGGGCCCTGGCAGGCAGGAGGTTCAGGAGAGAGGGTCAGGACCCTCACTCTTCTTACAGACTCAGGGGCCCTGCCTCAGCAATCTGACTTGGAGACTTGGAGAATGGAGACTTGGAGAAAAGGCCTCCTGAACTACTCACACAAACACAAATTCACAGAATGAAACCCAGCCTTCCCTAAGGAAGGACATGAGGAATGTGAGAAAAACCAGCAAGCTTAAAGGAACTCTCCCACTCTATTCACACCTAAGGGGCTGTGAGAAATGGGAACACCTAGAAATACCTAAATGCAGAAATGGATCTGGCAGAAGAGAAAGAGAGAGAACACAGGTGGGCCTGGGACACTTTGAGGAAGGACCTTCAGGTGACCCCAGAAACCAAAGCCTCAACATAAGGGCGGAGTCCAGAGTCACATGGAACATCACAACGTAAAAACTGGAGTCACACAGAAGATCCTTATCTGACCTGGACCTGGCACACAGCTAGTTAGTGCCCAATAAACATTTCATAGTTCAAAATATGAATGAATGAATAAGAGACAAAGTTACAGCAGAAGCAGGGGAAAGAGTGAGGAAGAAGTGTTAAGAAATAAGAGAAAGGAACAGAATGAAGGTTAGACACTGGAGATGGGGTCTGAGGGGAAAAGGAGGCAAGACAAAAATGTAGAAAGGCATGTGCAGAAAGAGGACGCAAGAGGCTGAGGAGGGGCAGCTGGAGAGAAAGAGGAACAGAGATGGAGCTGAAAGGCAAAAAAGAAAAAAAATCACTGTGGGGGAGAAAAAAAAGGGGGCTAGGGGCACCGAATGAAGAGGGACAGGATGGCAGGCAGAATGGAGATGGGTAGGGGATGAAGAGTAGCGAGCAGGAGGAAAGCGGGAGGGGGAGCTCGGGTGTGGGAGCCTCCATGAAGTTATTTATAGCAGCCCCGTCATCACAGGCTCTGGCTGCCGTCAGCGCGCCACGCTCCCCCGGCCCCCCGCCCCCGCGGCCAGGAATACCATGCCCTCACCCCCTGCCAGCCCCAAATCCAGCTCTGACATGGGGAGGGGGCAAGGAAAGGTTTGACTCACCTTATCCCAACCTCCCTACCTGCCCAATTTCGGGGGTGGCCAGACAGAGAGTAAAGGGAGGACAAGTTTTGCTGTAGGGAGTGACTGGGTAAAGGGGATACCCAAAGAGGGACCCCAAGAAGCAGACAACAGAGACAAACACCAAAAGGTCTCCTTCAGTTCTGCCTCAGGGACAGTACCCTCTGGACTTCTTGAGGGCTTCTTCTGCAGCCTCTGCTCCCCATTCCGTTACCCTGCATACCGGTCCCGGTCTTCCCTTTCTCTGCAATGCTCTTCGCTCAAGAAGAGTGCCACCTTATACCCATTAACATCCACCCCAAGCACTACTCCAACCTGCTGCTCCTATACCTCCTGCCCTTCCCTCAGGCAGTTCCACCTAGCTCTCTCCCTCCACTGACCATAGCCGGCTTCCTAGTATTCCTTCAATGGCTTTGTGGCTCTTCTCTGTCCTTCTGTAGAGCTCCTCTGATCCTGGGCTGAGCCCATCCTTCGGTCAGGCTGAGGACGCCCTTCTTGGCTTTACCTTCACCTCCTTGCCTGCCTGTCCTCTCCCTGCATCCCACCCCTCTCCTGCTGCCTGGAGCCCTATCTTAGCTCTTCCCTGTTCTCTCCTTGCACTATAACACCCCTCAACCAACATGAGCCCTTCAACCTTTGCCCTCAGATAACCCCCTCCCTTCCCATACCGCTAGAGGTCCCCTATATTGTACACATCTCAACCCGAATGCTCCCACCCCTGTACCGGTCATGGTCAGCACTTCTGAAGCGAGGCAGGATCTGGCGAAAGCTGCTGGTCCGGTCAAGTTTAGGCTGTGACTTCGTGCGTTTGATGGAGCTTTTAAGCCTCCGGCTCAGGAAGCCTTGCTGGGAGGTGGAAATGAGGATAGGGGTGGGCTGGGGCAGGGTCAGTCCTACCTACTTACCCCTTGGCTAGTATAGAAGCCCTGAAATAAGGTGGGATGGGGGGAAAGTCCCTAGAGGTGAGAAAAGGGGACAGGAGCCCTGATACCAGCTTGTCTTCCTTGCTCCCATGGGCACAGTGCAACGAAATACACACACACACCAGCTGGGAATAGGTGGGAGGGCTAGTCCAAGAAGCAGGGGGCAGAGCCAAGAAGAGGGAGACCAAAGAGGTGGGGACACACACACACACACACACACAATCTTTCTCCTTCCAGTCCCCTTTCTCAGAATCCCAGGGTTCCAGCTGGGGCTGGAGGGGAGGGGACCCAGCTGAATCACATCTGGCAAGCGCTTGCTTCCATTCACTCACCGAGGGCCGGAAGGGCGCAGCGGGGGCGGCCTCCATGCTGTACTGCTTCCCCCCTGGGACACTCTTCCTCCTCGAGCGACCCAAGTGGTATTCTGGAGGGGAGGAAAAGGCCCAAAAGGAAGTTGGGGAAGGGGCTGTTAACCCAGGTTTCCACCCCTGGTCCCACTGCTTTCCCCCACCTCCCTCTGCCCCTCAGCTCCGGCCTCACCTACCCCCCGGAAAACAGCAGGAAGAGCAGCGGCGGCGGAGAGGCTGGCGGTGGGAAGGAGGGGGCAAGGAACCCGAGCCAGAGCCCCCAGAGGGGGACGGAGTGGGAGGCCTTAAGCCCATGACTAGTGTTGGCAGTCAGCAGGGGCGTATGGGCATGGCCGAGGGGTCAGTAAAACCCCAGTAATGAAGGACACGGAAGATCCAGGGAGGCTAGGTCCTGGTGCCCACCCCCCCCCCAGAAGGGGCTAGCTGGGGGGGAAAGATGGGTTAAAGGTCATTGCCCATAAGCTGGCTTTCCCCTTCTCTCTGGAGACATCTTCTACCTGCCCTGCACCTCCCAGACCCCTGTTTGTCTGGAGGGCCAGGGCTGCCTCCCATGACCCCCTCCCTGGACTGGAGGGGGAAGTCTTAGAAGGGACCTGTGAGGAGTAGCTGGGGGAGAAGCTGGGGAGAGAAAATCTAAGAGGCAGATGGGGGGTGGGGAGGAGGAGCCGGTTCCACGTGCACTGCAGTGGCAGGGACTTAGAAGGGAAGGGGGAAAAAAGAAAAGAATGCAGGGCAGTGGGCAGGGAGTGGGGAGGATGGGCGGTGGGGGGTGGGAGGGCTGCTGGGGACTCCCAACTAAGGTTTAGGAGAGGAGGAGGAGGGGAGGTGAATGCGGATAAAGCTCAGCCTGCCAAGAGCCTAGAGGGATGGCAGCTCCAAAGAGGGAAGCTGAGGCTCTGCTGCCAGGGAATTTAGAGGGGCTAAGGGGCTGGAGGAGAATGAAAGGGGTGGGGGGGATGCCAAGCTCCGGCTTCAGCTCCAGAATGGCTGCCCAGGCCTGGGCTCCCCCCTCAGCCCCACAGTCACCACTGCAGCCAATGGGGGGGCAGGTGCTGCATCAGGGGCGGGGCCACCATCTCCAAGGCAACAAGAAGCTACAGGCTGGGGGGGGATGGACCGGAAGAGCTGCCTGTTAACCCTCTAGGTTCCGGAACAAAACAAGAGAGGGCCATACTACATTTCCACTGTCTGCTTCTAGAACAGCAAATTGCTCCCAAGTTGCCCTAGAATCAGTCCCTAGCTTCCCTTTACCTGTAAAACCCAGGCATTATAAGGTTTGCACACAAAAATCTGTATCCCATGGTACAAGACCCTATAAGTCCCTCAGGAACACGTGCAGAGCACAGAACATACACTGAGCTGTGGGGTTATGTGTACATCAGAACCACAGTACAAAAATAAATAAGGATCTATGTGCTTATGAGACATACAGACAACTGTGAGCACAGGTCCATATTCTAAGACCTTGAGGCCCATAATCCTCCATGTTTACACATATGTGAACACTGCAACAGTGGAGTACATACTTGAACCAACACACCCACATGAGAGCCACTGATGTGGGTTTTGTGGACTGAGTACTCTGGGAAATCATGCAAGCAGCACACTCCAGAAATGGACATTTAACCTGAAGACATACATGTCTCCCACATAGGAGAATGCCAGTTTAACCCCTGGCATACATACTTGAGTATACCATGGTCCTATACTCCATCCCTGTACAATATATACACCATGATCCCAACCACATAAAGGTTTCCCCATATCCCAAAAGTTAAAATCCTTCATTCACATGAAAAGTGCAACCACATCCACTCTGTCTCAGGACAAACTGCTTCTCTTTCCCTTCTTCCCTACCTCCGACACCAGGATCTGTGATTGCTACCAAGGAGTAAATGCATTATCTTTCTGTTATACACTACACAGTGCATCCTGGGGTCCAGAATATCTTCCTCCTAGTCACATTTCTCTGCTTTTCTCTGGTACAGCTGCCTCATTTTCATTTCAGGGAACCTAGCTCAGCCATTATTTTCACACATGAGCTCCTCTAATAAAGGCATAAAGCCTAACTTTAAATCCACTAAAATTTTGCTTTGGAACTAAAGCATTAACAGAAGGAAAAAGAATTTGGTACCTGGTTTGCTTGGTTCTTGGAGGTAACATTACACATATCACCAGAAGCTAAGACCTATGAATTCACACTTAAGTCACAGGTACATGGAGGCCACACAGACATATGCTTACAAACACTCTCAATGCTGCAAAGAAAAGAATAGCAGAAACAAAGAGGAAAGGCAGGCAGAGTGACAGAAACACCGGACATCCTGTTATTAGTGCTGCATGCAGCAACATGTACAGAAAGCATAGAACATAGTTGTATACATTCACGGAGCAAACCTGAAAAGCATACACTGAGATGCTGGGTCTCCATGTCCCATCCCCTGCACGATGTATACACGCATGCACACACATCACAGCCACCTACACAGACCCATAACACAGGCATTGTGCATACACCCACACATGTACACACCCTGTATACACACAATTGCATGCATACACACACACACACACACACACACACAGAGCAAAGGCTTAAATTGCTGCTTCTTTAATGTCTCTAATCTTGCCATCACTCGCAGAATTTGCCCCTGCCCTCCAATCCCCCAAATCCCTAACTTTCCCTTTGGCCTTTCTTCTCCACACCCAGCTGGCAGCTTTCAAGGGGAGCCAGGGCAGAATGTTGCCATAGAAGAATGAGGAACAGTGTTGGATAGAGAGAAGACATTGCTCTGCACTGGGGACATGAACCTCCATGAACCTCTAAGAACCTCCCAAAACAGTTCCTGCCACGACAGGCCTCTCTGTGAGCCACCCTCCGTACCTGAGTGGCCTCACCTGATCCAACCAAGCCTGATCCTACAGGGCCTGCCTGAATCCAGCACACTCTCCAATCTCCTCTCCCTTCTTTCAGAGATTACTTTACCAAAAGGCCTCTCTCCTCTCCCTGCTCCCCCATATCTGAGGTCCCTTTTCCCACCATCTCCACCCGCTTCTCTATCTTAAGTCTACCCCTCTTCTCTTTTTGAAGTCTGCCTGAGTTCTCTTCCATGTTCCCATTCTCCAACTATCCCTTCTCCCTGGCTCACTCTCCGCTCTCTTGAAACCTTTCTCATTCCTCCTCTCCCCCTTCCTCCCCACTTTTCTTCTTTATCCCACTCTTTCCTTTTTGAGCTTTTTTTATTCCCACTCCGGACCAGGCAGGGGCTTACACCTGCCTAGTCCAAAGGTGTCTAATACACAGGATTCCAAGGAGCACACACTCACACACACTTTCCCCCACCACCACTCACACATCACCCACATCCAGACACGCCCTGGACACCAGTACTGGGATTGACACAGATACTCAAGCCAAAGCTAGAACACACATGCAAAGACACACACCTGCCACCAGGGACACAGAAAATCCTGCTCATGCAGCCAGTCACACATTCCTACACACAGGAGACTGATGAGAAGTGAGCCCCAACAACAGACATGCAAGCTCAGGGTCAGAGGTGACATGAATCAGTATGGCCACGGATTGCCCCCACAGGATAGTAGCTGGCCCAATAGACCTCTAGGCAGTAAGAGGCAGGATAAGACAAGACACGCTTTGCACACGACTGCCTGCATATGTGTGCACGAGGAACTGGGCACATGGCACCGACACACAGGGGACATGAGCAAAGACACGAACACACACGCAAACACATGGGCTGCCCCTCCAGCAGGGGCTCAAGACCCCCCCACCAGCCGTCCTCGCGAGCTTGTAACCCTGCCCCCACGAGGC